>PVKA01020247.1:21794-40805 GCA_004027165.1 Ctenomys sociabilis | reverse complement strand
ATAAATATTCATAGTAGCATTGTTCATAATAGCCCCAAAGTGAAACAACCAAAATGTTCAACTGATGAATAGATAACCAAAAAGCAATGTTTTCTACTCAGCCAAACAAAGCAGGGAAGTGCTGATGCATGTTACAACATGGATGAACCTTGAAAACATTATGCTAAATGACAGAGCCCAACAGAAAAGGCCAGAGAATACATCATTCAATATATACACAAGTAACCAGGATAGGCAAATCCGAAGAGACACAGGAAATTAATGGACACCTGGGACTAACAAGAGTAACAAGGTTGGAGTGTGATGGCTAAAAATAAATGAGGTTTCTTAAAAAGGGGGACAGTATCATGAGAAAAATGTCCTGGAATTTGAGAGAGCCAGTGGCTGCATGGCTTTCTGCTTTCCCATCACTCATGTATGTGAATTAGATTAAAAATGTCAAGTTGAAGGAGGAGGGAGAGAAGAAGGGGTAGAAAAATGAATAGAAGGAGAAATGAGATGGAACTAAAGGGTAGGGGAGGAGAAAGAGAGACAAAGAGGAGGAAGAGGAGGAGGAAGGGAGTGACGTGAGCTGGCTAATGACTTCCAAGAACTCAGAAAAGTGACCAGGATGTCATGTGAACACTTTGGCAGCAAAAATTGGGTTCACTCATACTTTGGATTTCACAGCCACCACCAGATCTTAAGCTATTCTCATCAGCTCTAACATCATTACTAACATAGTTAATGACAGCTCCTGAACAATGGATGTCACAGGTTCAGAAAGATACATTTGGCCCTGTGTCTAAGACCAGGTAATATGTGCCTGACAGACTGTTTATCTAAATTATATTCAAACGTAGAAGGGATTTCGAAGGCTTTCATTACAATAAATAATAACTAATTTTGATATAATACAAAATAAATCTATACTGGGCTGCATGACCTTTCTCCTGAACTTCCTCACCCTTGGATTTCATCTCTTTGTCACCTTTATTGCACCCCACTTATCTTGTACACTGTTATTTCTGCATCTGGATTATTTTGCTGATAGATTAAAAACCCTTCAGGGCAAAATCATCTCTGAAGCCTGATGCCTGGCACAGAGCCAGCCAGCAGCATCCTGGGCTTAGATGATGTTGGTGAATAAATCAATGAATCTACTGCAACCCCATTTGGAATTGAACAAAGCACACAAATACAGAAATTTTACAGAAATGGTGTAAGGATGCTGCTTACGTAAGCAGCAGAGGATGTTGTAGCCTACGTTCACTGTGACCTTGCTCAAATCGAGTTCATTCTCCCCCATGGCACAGCTTTCAAAACCACCTCTGCTGGAACAGGCTGAGGCTGGTGTTGATGACATCGCATGATGTACAGCTGAACACCGATCCCTTTCCTGCACTAGGCAGGTTTTGGAAATCATACAAAACACTGGCTGAGTTTAACATTTCAACTATTTGGAAGCAGTTGCCTTCCTCTATAGATGTTCTTTGAAATACAGATGAACCCAGAATTCAGAATGCTGATCAGTAATTTCCTTTCTGGATCTCCCGTGGCCACTTCAAGAGCACCCCTTCTGAGGCCACTGTGTACCCCAGTACCAGAGCTCTTCCTGGCTTTGGCAGAGCAGCACTTTCAAGGGAGTCCTGTGGGGAGTGAGTTGTTCAATGGGAAATGAAAGCTTTGTACAGGATTTAAAGAGCCCCGGAGATCTGTAAAGGGCTTCTGCTCCTGATGCCTTCATAGACTTCGGTACTGTTTCCTTCTCATCCCATGGAAGACTGAAAATATTTTCAGAAATTTTTTTTCTACATGAAAATCAAATTCATATTTTATTTTAGAAAGGAGAATTTAGAATTCTGTGGAGACTTTAAAAAAAAGAATTAAATACATGCCCAGTATATTTTTGAAAACTTTAGACATCTAATATATATATATATATATATATTGGGTTCTGGAAGGAATTATGCCTTTGGCGGAATTTGGCTTGCTCATAATATATCACATGTGATATTTTTCTTTAATTACAATAATAAATGTCAATCACTACCAGTTTTACAAAATAGTTGTGTAGTCTACTTTGTTTTCTAAAATTTCTTTACAAAATATTTCTTAGGGCCTTCCCAATAGCTCAGCGGACTAAAACCCCTGCTTAGGCAGAGCACAGCAGCTGGGGCTCCATCCCTGGGCTGGCTGTGGAGACCCGACCCCCAGGGTGCACTGAGACTGTGATTGAGACTGGGTGTGGTGGGACACACCTGTAATCCTAGCACTGGGAGGCTGTAAACAGGTGAATCACTGTAAGTCCAATCTACGTGGTGAGATCCTGAACACCCTGCCCAGAAAAAAAAAATAAAATAAAATAAAAAAATATTTATTTATTTAGTATAAGGCCTCTCCACACAGCTCAGGCTTGTACTGATTCTCCTGTCTCAGCCTCCCCAACTCTGGGATTACAGATATGCACCACCGTGCCAGGTTTTGGTGACTGGTTCAGCACACCCTGGGTTCTAGACTACACAGCTATCTCCCCAGACCTGTGTAGTCTACTTTATGCTGATCAAACTGATTATGAACTTCCTCTTAGGAGAAACTGAGGCTAAGAGAGTAGTGTTGAGCTCACACAGGTAATAGCAGAACAGAGAAGTGAAAGTCAGTCATTATAGTTGGAACTTCATCTTTATTCAAGACCTCACCTTATCCCATTTGTATTAGCCATACAAATACCACACCCGAGAGGAAGGAGAACATATCTACTGGAGGATACACTTTCCAAAATTAATATTGATGGGAGAAAAAAAAGCCTCAAGATACAGGGAAAGTGTAAATTATGGATCAGTTGTCTCTTGGGTTTATACTCACATCCTCCTCATCCTAGTGCAGATGCTACCCTTTTCCCGGAGGGAATTTACAGATAATAGGAACCCCAGGTCCTGGGTCTGAGATTCAGAAAAACATTCTACCAAGGCAAAGGTTCACTGCTTTACATGCTGGCATAAAACAGAAATGCTATTACATTGCTCTATGCAAACAACTTGCCAAAACAGTGTAGTGTTTCAAAAGCCATGTACTGAATGGAGACAAGATCTCAGTACAAGCTGTGGGAGCAGGGTGAGTTTATGAAGCAGAAAGGATGGGCTGAGGAACAGATCAGCCCAGTGACAGTTTCCTGGCCTTGCCGTTCTCTTAAGAGGCACTAATGGTAGTGGACTGGTGCAATGGAAGTAAACCCAGCTTCATTTAAAGCACTAGCATGAAATTGGTTGCAATAAAATTATGCATTAAGTGTGCATTATGTTTAATAAGACTGGATTGTGCTTCCCATGTTTACTCTGTGACTATTGAGGCTGATCCAATTTTCTAAAGTTCTACATTTGGTTCACGATCGAGTTTCTGGCCAGAAGGTCAAATTTCCCTTGCTGTTATTATATGTCTCTATTACTTTACTATGGCATTTACACTTTATATTCATTACTTTTTTTTTCTATCTCCTGAACCTTCTCCATTCCAAAATGTTCCCTGTAGATGGCCCGTTTGACACAAATTAGAACAACCTTGATAGCTGTCAACTGGAGACTCTCTGAGAACAAAAGGACATTATTGCAAACCAGCACTGGAGGTAATTTCATGTGCTTTCTCTGAAGGCTTCTTAATAGCCTTTGAGAAATAATACAATTCAGATCTGCAACCAGGAGACAGAGAGTGGATGTTGGACAGCCTGGGAAACGTCACTTGGTCTTTCGATTCCACTGTCCTGGTGTTCAAAGTATTATCATTGGAAAATAGTAATAGCCTCTTTTCATTTCACTCATGCATATATTCATTAATTCATCTAATTAGGAAACACTCATTGGGAACCTACTATGTGCCAGACACTGAAAATGTGATTGTGACACACTATGAATGATATGGTCCTGCTATGATTTTATAGTATAATGAGGATGAGAAGTTGGGATGTTAGCCCAAGGACATAATTTTAACACACTAAAATAAATGAAATGAATAACTGAGGAAGGATAATTAGTATTTCTAGTAGACAGTAGAGAAGGACTGCAGGAAAAAAATGAAACAGCTTTGTTGGAAGACAATAGAGAAAGAATAAAAGACAGAAAGAATAGCATATGCAAGATATGGAAGTGTGAACGAATATGATGTATTTAGAAAATCACAAGTAGATTCAGAGGTCCATACATGGTCTGAGGGCTCAAGTAGGGTATGAAATGGTGGGAAAGAAGGCTGAGTTTGAGAAAGGAAGGAGAAAAATAAATTGGAAAAAAATGGCCATGATTTTTCAAAAGCAATATGAAAATGTAAACATACAGACCAAAGAGACTTAAAGATGAAGTAAGAAACATACATAGTCATAAAATGGTCAAACTTTATAACAGGAAAAAAAAAAAAAAACTGTTGAAAACAACCAGAATAAACAGTGACCATGGTAAGATTCACTGCAGACTTCTTACTGAAATACTATCCAGAGTAAAAAAAAAAAAAAAAAAAAAGAAAGGCATCTTTACTTTTTTTTAAAAAATTTATTTATTTGGTACAGGGTCTCACTATGCAATTTGAACACGTAGTGGTCCTCCTGTTTCAGCCTCTCCAGCACTGGGATTACAGGCATGCTCCACCGTGTCTAGTTTTGCTACCCCACACCGCATGCCAGGTTTCCTGGGCCAGCATGGCATGCCATACAGGGGATGGAACTCAGGTCTTCGTGATTGCCATGCAGGAACTTAGACCACTGAGCTATCTTCCCAATCCAATAAAGCATCTTTAAACCACTAGAAGAAAAAAAAAAAACTAGAATTGTTCAGTCTTGAATTGTATACACATAGAAGTTATCCTTCACAAGTGAAGATAAAAACATTGTCAGATCAGTGAGATCTAGAAGAACATGGTGTTAGGAAATGCATACTACAAGAAATACAAATTTCCTCCAGCTAAAGGGAAATTATTTCAAATTGAAATTCAAACTTCAAAAACAGAAAAGGAAGGTACAAATTGTAAATAGATTCATAAGTAAATAAAACTATTTTTCTCCTACTTTCTGTTAAAGGCTGTTTAGGCATGTGTGTTTAGCAAATACATATAATCTCAGTAATCTTGGTAGGCTGAGGCAGGAGGATCACTGTGACTTTGACTACATGGTGAGTTGAAGTCCACTCTGAACTACACAGCGTGACTCCATCTCACAAAAGAATGACTATTTAAAGCAAAAATTATGACATACGTAGGCATTAGAACTTATATATATAGATGTGATACATAAAAATAACAAAGGGATGGACAAGTAAATGAATTCTTGTTTTAAGTTTCTGTGAAATGGCACAAAAATGCAAACATAAATATAAATTGACACATAATTCCAGTAGAATTGTTTAAAATTGATTTAAACAAAGAAGTTAAGAGTAGGAGAAAAATAGAACAGAGAACAAGATACTGGATTTAACATAAACCCTATCAGTAATCATACTAAATGTAAATACACTATTTTAGGCTATAATATAAAGTTTGATCAAACTATGTGATCTCTATTAGACATGCACTTTAAACATAAAAATGTGAATTACTGAAAGTGAAAGGACAGTAGGATAAACTGACAAACACTATGCAAAAACAATTCAGAATATCTGCACTAAGGGGCTGGGGAGATGGCTCAGTGGAATAAGAGCTTCCCTGGCAAGTGCAAGGGTCTAAATTCAATCCTCAGTTCTGCAAAAAAAAAAAAAAAAAGGATTCAGATTGTTTAAAAAAAAAATCTGCACTAAGAGCAGAGAAAGGAGACTCCAGAAGTATTAGTAAAGATTATTAATAACTATGAAAAAATTATAGCAATTTTAAGTCACTTTATCAAGAATGAATAGCCTTAACTAATTATATGCATAATAACAAATATAATATAGTTAAATAAATAAGTGGAAAATAAATAAATACAAAATTATGAAAAACCTTTCTCTCAGCATTTCATACAATTAGAAAAATAGCTAGTAAGGATGCAAGTTGTATACACACTAAAACTTAATAAATCTTACATTTTGAACATTTCAACCAGCCAATGTATAATATACACTTTTTAAAGTTACAAAATGAAACATTCACCAAAATATGTTCTGCAGTGAAGTACACAAATAACGAAGTCACAAAGAAAAAAATTAGGAAAATAATCCCACTCCCAACAGTGTCAAGAAAAACTAAATACTCAGGAATTAACCTAACTAAGTCATGAAAGACCTCACCAATATACTCTGAAAAGGACATCAGAGAATAGAAAAATATTCTCTATTCCTAATTAGGCAGAATCAATATAGTCAAAATTACCAAATTTCTACAACTGCTATACTCATCTAATGCAACCTGAACCAAAATGCCAATAGCATTCCTCACATACTAAAGAAAATAGCCTTAAAATTCATACAGAACCAGAAAATACCCAAGATAGCAAAGGCAATCAATGATGAGAAAAGCAAAGCAGGACGGAGGCATCACCATCCCAGATTCAGAGGTATATTACAAAGCTACTGTGATAAGAACTGCATGACACTGACACTGTAGCAGCCAATGAGGATCAGTGAAATTAGACAGAGGGTTTGAAAACTACTGAATGACATTCAGCTATCTTATCTTTGACAGAGTCCAAAAATATGTCCTAAGGAAAAGAAAGCCTCTCCAGAAAACGGTGCTGTGAAAAGTATGCACACACAGATGATTGAATCTAGACTCGTTTTTCTCACCAGGCACAAGCCAAAATCAAAATGGATTAAAGCACAGAGGCAGCTCGCATTTCTGGGACACCCCAAAGTTAGGTCTTTCCTTTGCACACCTGAGGCCACCCACAGCAGCTCTGCAGCCATCATCATGCCACAGAAAGAATCTATTGAATTACACCATAAACACTATGGGTACTGCTCTAGTTACCATGAGAAAAAGAGAAAGAAGAAAAGTTGAGAGGTTCATGAATGTTCAAAGAAGGAAAAAAAAAAAAAAAAAAAGATTGGTCTGAAGGCTAAGCTCTACCACAGACAGTGCTGTGTGTGGAAAATACAAATGAAGACTATCATGATGCATGAAAAGACAAACATCAAACAAAGAATGATGAAAAGACTCCACAAGGAGAATTACCTGCCTGCCTGCTGGACAGAAAAGGGCAGTCTCATGCAAAACTACATTCCAACATAATTAAACAAAAATGAGAAGAAAAGGCGGGAAAATGGGAAGTCGCTCTGCTCAAAGTTCGTGCCCAAGGAGAAATGAAAGTATTAAAAGTTATTCAAACTAGAAAGAGAAAAAAATAAAGGCACAGAAGAGGATAGTTACTAAAGTCTGCTTTGTTGGAGATGGCTTTGGAAGAAAACCATGGAAGGGGCTGGGGAGATGGCTCAGTAGAATAAGTGCTTCCCTGGCAAGCACAAGGGCCTCAGTTCAATCCCCAATTCCCTGAGAAAAAGAAAAATGAAAACCACCTAAATATGAAAGATTCATTAGGCCAATGGGTTTGTATTTTAAGAATGCCCTTATAACATCCTGAACTGAAAGACACCTTTTGCCTGCCAATACTTGGTGTGAAAAAGAATCCTTCATCACCACGTATACAACTTGGGTGTTATTATCAAAGGAACAGTGATTAGGGTGAACATGAGTGAGTTGGACCTTGAGACACGAGGAGTCAAGGTTATTTGTGGTAAATATGCCCAGGTGACCAACAATCGTGAAAATGTTGGATGCATCAGTGCAGTCTTACTACTTTGACAGATGTTTCATACAATAACTTCTTGAACTTATTGAAGACTACAGAACAATGAGGAACTGCTGAACAACTCTCATGACTACATTCATCAATAAAACTATTTATTAAATTGTAAAAACATTCAAATGGCCCAGTTTTTAAAAAATGGATTTAAGATCTAAATATTGACTGTGTTGGATTGTGGTGTCGAGTTCAAGCACCCAAGTTAGTTGAATGACAATGGAGTGCCCACCTTTGACAGGTATAGACAAAGGAAGGGGTATAGAAAGAAAAAATCATGATGTGTGTGTATAGACAGTATAGTTGGGATAGATAATGCCATGCTTCTACATAATCCTATGAGAGGCAAGATTTGCACTAATGGTGGTTGGACAGGATACTATGTTGGCTTCTAGTACTATGGTCATCCACTAGGAAAATAATTATTGAATTTTTTATATAATTCAGGTATAAAACATAAGATAAGTAAACAGCTACACTTTTAATTTACTGATAAGAGACATCTGCTCTAATAATGTCTGTAAGTATAATATCATGTATGCACCTTGTACAATACCAAAACAGTATGAAAACAGTTTGCAATGTATTAATTTATCGAATCTGTCTTGTTAAGGTGTCTTAAAACTGTCTGATTGATATTTGTACTTCAATAAAATAAAAAATAAATTTAAAAAAGATCTAAATATTACAATGGAAACAATCTGTCAGAAGACCTTATATGTAAAACTCTTGAAAACAAAGCATAAGCAAGGAGTATGAACAAAACCTAAAATGCATAAGAAATAGCTCCAACAATCAACAAAGAAGATTGTATCAAATTAAAATATTTTGTGCAGCAGAGCAACCATCCAAAAAAGTGAGGAGAAAATGTTTAAAGTAGGGAAATATTTTGCCAGCTATTCCTCAGAGAACTAGATCTAGAATACACAAATTATCTAAAAAAAAAAAAAAAAGACCCCCTTCTCCCAAAGAAAAGACAAAATCAAGAAATGGACAATTAAGACAAATAGATACAGCACAGTTGAGAAGTACAAATGGCCAATTAAGTTTTTAAAAAGTTTAACATTCCTAGGTATTAGAAAAATGCAAGTTTGACTCAGATTGCATGTTATTCTAAAAAGAGTAACTATCATCAAAAAAAGCAATTGATAACAAATGCTAGAGGCAGGGTGGGAATATAAACTAGTGTGGCCAGTACGGAGATCCCTCGGAAACCAAGAAATTCTATATGATGCAGTTATTTCCTTCCTCGGTATCTTTCCAAAAGATTTAAAGACGTCATATTATAATGTTGCATGTGTACCCATATTTACAGCACCACAATTTATAGCAATTAAATCTTGAAAGCATTCTATATGTCCACCAACAGATGCACAAATAAAAAAAGTGTGCTATTTATTTACAATGGAGCACTGTGCTACCACAAAAGATAAACCTGAGCCATTTGTAGAAAATGCAAGCACCTTGACTGACACCATAAAATTAAATGAAATGAATCAGATACACAAGATTAAATATCACATGGTTTCACCTATATGAGAAACCTAAAATAAATAAAGAGCTGCATAAAATATAGATGCTTGGAAATGGGGTGAGGAATTTTTCTAAAAACGGAGAGACCAAGAGATGGAGGAAGGATAGAGGGAAGAGAAAGAGAAAAATTATAATACATTGTGCTCATGAACCAATTCCCCATGAGGAATGTAATCATAATAAACTGTAAACATGTACCAATAAATATTTAAAAACTGTATATCATATTCTATGGTATAAAATAATCTTCAGACCGTACACTAACTTGCCCGGCAACTCCCGGGAGCCCCTCACCCCAAGCCCACTGAGCGAGTGGGAATTTTTACAGCTCTCCAGGCACACTGTTGTGAGGACAGTTTGGTGAGTGTGTGGGAGAGCCTTTGGCTCCCCCCGCCCATGTGCTCAGCACCATCTGGAACCCCTGCCCCCAAGACCTCAGAGCAAGTGTGAATTTTTCCAAATCTCCGGCCTCTCCCACCACCTGAACCACCCTCAGCCTGCCTGGTGAGTGTGTGGGAGAGCTTCTGCACTCTCCAGTGTTGCCTGGAGCATGGACACAACAGAAGGGAACCACAGGCTCACAGTTGTACCAGAAGAACTACAGCAAAAAGGAACTGAACACAACAGCTAGAACCAGGCCAGGCATAACTGGATAATCTCAAACTTAATAGACTGGCAACTGAATCTCATAAAGTGCTGCAGTCCTAACTGTACCAAGGTTCTACACCAAAGGTTAAAGGTTAGCACTATACAAAATGACAAAGAAAAAGAACAAAAGGCAATCTCATGTCTCCAGTCCACCAAAAAGTGCAGAGGACACTAGCTCAGCTGAAATGAATAAATTAACAGAGGTGGAAGCAAAGAAACAATAGCAGAAAGGTATAGAGGAACTCAGACCAGAATTAACGCCTAATATAAAAAAAGAAATTTTTGAATACATAGCATCTGAAGTAATGAATCAAATCCAGAAATGTATAGGGGAAACCCAATGCCCACTCGAAACAAGTGCAGAGAACACTATTCCAGCTGAAATGTATGAATTAACAGAGTCACAAGCAAAGAAACAACAGCAGAAAGGTAGAGAAACTCATAGCAGAAATAATCTCTGAAATAAAAAAAGAATTCTTTAAAATCATAGCATCTGAAATAGAGAATAAATTCCAAAAAATACATAGAGGAAATCTAATTTGGAAAAAAACTCTGCAGTTAAAGAATTAATAGCTACCTCTAAAGAAGACATTGATTAAAAAAAAAAACTAGAGGAGATCAGAAATATGACAGATTCCTGGAATGAGCAATACAGAAAAGAAATAGATCACATCAAGCAGAATCAAAGCGATATAGAAAAACTAAAAATATCAATCATGAGCCTACAAAACCATTTCAGTGAAAGTGAAGACAGAGTGTCACATCTTGAAGACACTGTCACAGCTACTGAAAATGGGAGAAAGGATCTTTCAAAAACAACGAGGATGCAGGAAAAAATAATTCATCACCTGCAACATGACACCAAGATGAACAATCTGAGATTAATTGGCATTAATGAGAATAAAGAAGTCAATACAAATGATATAAAAAGAATTTGGGGAGAAGCAATCACAGAAAACTTCCAAAATATGAGGAAACAATCCAACATTCTGTAACTGCAGTATACAGAACACCAAATAACTTCAACCCAAGTAAAAACACATCAAGACATATAATAGTCAAGATCCCAGAAATCCAACACAAGGATAATATACTGAAAGCAGCTACAGAAAAGAAACAGATCACCTTCAAAGGAAAGCCCATCAGAATTAAAGCCAACTTCTCTACACAAACCATGAAGGCAAGGAGAGCATGGAGCAGTTCTTCAAGACCTGTATGAATACAAATTCCAGCCCACACTACTACACCCTAAAAATCTGTCTTTCAAGTTTGATGGAGAAGTGAAATATTTTGACGACAAAGAACAACTAAAGAATTTCATGATGACAAAGCCATCCCTACACAGGCTACTGAAAGATGTTCTAGAGAAGGACCACAATAACCAGAACTCCACAAATGAGAATGGAAGGAACCCATTAAACAGTGCAAACAATTAAACGCAGGATAAAAACAACTAAACAACAGCAAGTATATATCATGACAGTCTCAAGTTAACACATCTCAATTATAATCATCAATGTAAAAGGACTCAATTCACCAATTAAGAGAAATAGACTGGCACAGTGGAAATAAAATCCAACAATATGCTGTATACAAGAAACACACTTAACTCAAAAAGACATTCATAGGCTTAAAGTCAAAGGATGGAAAACAATACCACATGCCCCAGCACCTCAGAAAAAAAAAGGAGTAGTAATTCTGTTCCCAGACAGTCTGAACTTCAAACCAAGAATGATCAAACGACACAAAGAAGGCCACCATATATTATTGGTTAGGGTAAAAATTCAAGAGGAAGAGGTAACACTCATAAATATCTATGTACCCAAAGCAGGAGCATCCAACTATGTAAGGCAAATCTTAATGGACATGAAAAATCTAATATCCAAGACCACAATCTTAACAGGAGACCTTAACACCACCTTCTCTTAAAAAGATAGGTCAAGCAGACAAAAAATAAGCAAAGAAGTAGCAGAACTGACCCAGAGCTTGGAACAAATGGACCTGGTGGACATATGCAAAGTGTTCCATCCAAACACAGCTGAAAACACATTTTTTCCAGCTGCACACGGGTCATTTTCTAAAACAGACCACATACTAGTCCATAGGTTATGGTAAAGTGTCAGCAAGAAAACAGAAATAAATGACAAAAGAAAGCAGAAAAGCCCACTAAATTCATGGAAATTGAACAAAACCTTACTCAGCATTCAGTGGGTCACAGATGAAATTAAACAAGAAATTCAACAATATCTATAATTCAAGGCAAATTCAACCACAATTTACCAGAATTTATTGGAAGGCAGCTATGCTTACCACTATACCACCAAGTAGGCTACCAGAATTTATTGGATGTGATGAAAGCAGTTCTCAGAGGGAAAATCATAGCTATGATCTCACACATTAGGAAAACAGAACAGAAACAAATAAATACCCTAATGTTACACGTCTGATATCTAGAAAAGGAAGAGCAAATCAAACCCAGAGTGTAAGACGGGAATAAATCATAAAGATTAGAGCAGAAATTAATTCAATTGAGATGAAGAAAACAGTACAAAGAATCCACAAATAAAAAAGTTGGTTCTTTAAAAGACTAAATAAAGTTGATAAGCCCCTAGCCAACCTCATCAAAAAGAACAAAGAAAAAATTCAAGTACATGCAATAAGGAAAGAATAGGGTGAAATCACCACAGACCCAGTGGAAATTCAGAAGATTATCAACAGCTACATTGAGAATTGTTATGCTCACAGAATAGAAGACACAAAAGAAACACAGATTCCTTGAAAGGTACAAATTACCAAACAGAATCAAGAAGACATAACAACTCTCAATAACAGCCAATGAAATAGGAAACATTGTAAAAAGCCTATTGAAAAAGAAAAGTCCAGGTCCCAATGGATTCACAGCTGAATTCTACAAGAAATTTATAGACGATATAATCCCTACACTCCTCAAACTCTTCAGTGAAATTGAAAAGGAAGCAGTCCTCCAAAAATCATTTCTGAAGGCAAATATTATATTGATTCCAAAACCAGGGAAAGACACAACTAAAAAGGAAACTACAGGCCAATCTCCCTCATGAACATAGATGCAAAAATCCTCAGTAAAATCCTAGCAAACAAAATACAGGAAACCATCAAGAAGATCATGCACCATGACCAAGTGGAATTCATCCCAGGGATGCAAAGATGGTTCAATATTTGAAAATCTATAAATGTAATACACTATATTAATAGAGTGAAGTCTAAAAACCACATAATCATCTCAATTGATGCAGAGAAAGCTCTTGACAAAGTCGAACACTCATTCATGTGCAAAACCCTATAGAAAATTGGAATAGATGGCCTCAAGCTCAATTTGATAAAAACCATCTATGACAGCCCAACGGCTAATATAATTCTAAATGGGGAAAAACTGAGATCTTTTACTCTTAAATCAGGTACAAGACAAAGATGTACTCTACCACCCCTTCTATTCAATATAATTTTGGAATGATTAGTAACAGCCATTAGAGGAGAGGGAGAAATAAAAGGAATAAGAATAGGTAAAGAAGAAGTTAAATTATCACTATTTGAAGATGACATGATACTTTACTTGGAGAACCCAAACAATTCCACCAAGAAGTTACTAGAATTGATATGGAAACACAGTAGCATAGCATGATAGAAAGTCAGTACTCAAAAGTGAATATCATTCCTCTACACAGATAACAAACACACTGAGAGGGAAACTATAGAAACAATACCTTTTACAATAGCATCACGGAAAATGAAATACTTCGGAATTCACTTAACCAAGGAAGTCAAAGATCTTTCTATAGAATATTACAACACCCTAAGAAAAGAGATTGTAGAGGATTTCAGAAAATGGAAAGATATTCCCTGTTCATGGATCAAAAGAACCAATATCGTGAACATGCGTATACTCCCAAAATTGTTGTACCCATTTAAAACAATTCATATCAAACTGCCAGCAATACACCTTCCAGACCTAGAGAAATCGATACTAAAATTTATTTGGAACCAGAAAAGAGCTAGAATAGCAAAGGCAATCCTGGCCAACAAAGACAAGGCAGGAGACATCACAATTCCTGACTTGAAATTATACTACAAAGCCACTGTGATAAAGTTAACATGGTACTCACAACGAAATACACCTGAGGATCAATGAAATAGATTAGAAGGTGCAGAGGCCTCTGTGAACACACTCAGCTGCCTGATCTTCAACAAAGGGGCCAAACATGCTTACTGGAAGAAAGATAGCCTCTTTAACAAATAATGCTGGAAAAACTGGCTTTCTACATGCCGAAAACTAAAACTTGACCCAGCTCTATCACCATGCACTAAGCTAAAGTCAAGATGGATTAAAGTTATAAACATTAAAACAGAAACACTCCATCTCCTGGAAGAGAAAGTAGGAGGAACTCTTGAAGATATAGGGGTAAGCAAAGAGTTCATGAATAAACATGTATTCACATGGGAAATAGTTGAAAGAATTAACAGCTAGGATCAACTCTTCTTAAGGAGTTTCTGCACATCAAAAGAAATTGTCAACAAAGTGAACAGACACAAATATTGAAAAAATCCTAACTAATAAGCACTCAGACAAAAGTCTGCTCTCTAGAATATATAAGGAATTAAGATATATCAGGGCCCTCAATTTGAAAAACCCAATCCAGAAATGAGCATCTGAGATGAATACACACTTCTCAGAGGATGAAATTAAAGAAGCAAAAAAATATATGAAAAAATGTTCCACATCGCTAGCCATCTGTGAAATGCGAGCTACAACAACCTTGAGATACCATCTCACTCCAGAAAGAATGGCTATCATAAAGAAATCAATGAACAACAAATGTTGGAGAGGATGTCGGGAAAAGGGAACACTTCTTCACTGCTGATGGGAATGTAGACTGATACAACCATTGTGCAGTTCAGTGTAGAGACTCCTCAAAACAGTAGGACTGGAAATCCCATTCAAGCCTACTATCCCCCTACTGGGAATTTTCCCAGAGGAACTGAAATCATCATATCATAGTGATATATGTGTATCTATGTTTACAGCAGCAAAATCTAGGAAACAACCAAGATATTCGTCACATGAGGAATAGTTGAAAAACATGTGGTCTTTCTATATAGTGCATTATTACTCAGCTATAAAAAATGATAAACTTGAAGAATTTATATTGAAGTGGATGCCACTTGAACATATACTCATAAGTGAAATGAACCAGACACACATGTGCAAATATTATATAATCTCCTCAGTATAAGAAATCAAAAAAAAAAAAAAATACAGACAGAAATGTATGACAACAACTAAAAAGAATTTAGTCAGATAGTTAGGGCAAACTGAACTGCATATGTTGCAGGGTACTAATAAGCTTCTCTTCTGGATGGTTAACAACCTAAATTCACAGATCAAAATTTGGAGAAATGGCAGGGCTGCAAGATCAGCCAAATTTTTGCCATAGCCTTTCAAGGTCAGTGAGGACTCAGGACATAGGAGAACCGTACTGTAACATCATGGAACTCAGTTCTGCCACAAATTTTCTGATTAAGGAGACTATGGAGCCACAGAGGAATGTGTTAAGATGATCTATAGTGTGCGTAAGGAGAGTCACATGGACAGAAATCTTTCTCTCTGGCTCTCACAGAGAGCAAACTGTCTAGCAATGGCCGTGACTCATCCACATGGCTGACACTGACAAAGGATCTACAGAGTGAGGTACAGGGTTACAGGATAAACCCTGCTGGTACTTGATTGACCTCATCAGATACTAAAGTTACATTTTTTGTTATATAGGTCTTGCTTTATCTTGGTCTTAACCATCTAGCAGAAAAGTATGAAAACAGGTTATATAAAATAAGGCCATAATAATAAGCTGAGCTGTAAATGGCTCTAGTCAACAACTTCTTCAGATAACTCACTATTGTTGTGGACTGCTGAACTGTGTTGGATTGTTTTGCTGAGCTCAGACACCTGTAATAATTGAATGACAATGGAATGCCCATCCATGACAGAAGTAAACAACAACAAGGAGATACAAAGGAAGAACCATTCTGTGTTTGTATAAACAGTACAGTTAGGATAAATATGCAGTACTTCTGTATAACTCTATGAGAAGCAAGATTTGTAGTAATTGTGTTTGGACAGGATATTCTGTCAGCTTCTTGTATTATGGACAACCACTAGGAAGATAACAAGGCAGAAAGTGTTAATTATTGAAATTGTTCTATAATTCAGCTTTAAAAAATAAGATAAATATATAGCTACATTCTTCAAATTCATTGATTAGAGACATCTGCTCTAATGGTGTTTGTAAGTAGAATATCAAGAATGTGCCTTGTACAACCAGAAACCATTACAAAAACAATATGCAATGGATTCATTATTGAATCTGTCATGCTAATTTGATTTGAAACTGTCTCATTGAATAAAATAAAATAAAAGTAATTCTCAATGCTTTGAAGGAAAGAAAGCACATAAAATATGTTCCCCAAATACTGTCTAATTAAAATTAGAAATTAATAACAAAAAGCTATCTAGAAAAATGTTCAAATATTTGATAATTAAGAAACACATCAGAAATGAAGCAGAAGTCACTGAAGCTCCATGGGTAATAAGAAATAGACTCAACTCTACCAGGAAGAAGCCATGGGATCCTAGCCAGCAGGGCCCAGTAGTCCAGTTGGATGGGGCTCAGCTTGAAGGAGCTGGGCACAGCAACCAGACCCAAGCCAGGTCCAGCCTGTCAAGTTCAAGTTCAGTAGATCTAGACCCAGTAAGCTGAAGTATATTACTGGACCCAGCAAAACCCAGACTAAGTCCCAGACCTACAGGATCATCCTCGTGACACAAAAGGGACAGAAGGTAACTGGAGTGAACTAGATTGCCTGGAAGACTCTAGATGCATGAATGGGAGGTACCCAGACAGAACTGAGTGGAGATAACTTAAAGAAAAATTCCCAATTCATGATTTTCTTTGTTATATAGGTATGTTTGCCTCTATGATCTAAAGTACAAATGTTAGTTACAAAAGTTGGTCAGTTTCTAAATTTCATCAGCTATTATTAATATTACTAATTGTATTATTGTAAATAAGAAGCCATATCTGCATTAATCACATGTTTTCTCTTGGGTAATAATATTGTGAGATGCTTGGGCAGTAACTTCACCAAAGCTCTGAAAGGTTGGAGGACAGTGCCCAACAGAAACTGATATCTCACTCTCAATCAATAGAGAAGACAAAATCTTGAAGCACATATGAAGCTAGAATCTTTGATACAAGAGAGCTAACTAAGAAAAGACTTTTACAAGGAAGCTTTGACTTGAGTGATACAACTACCTACTATCAAAGTTTCACAAAAAAGTATCACAGAAATCAAAATAAGGGGTTCTTCCTGATATAATCCAGTAGACCACAATGGTAGTGAGTTATCTGCAGGATTGGCAGTGTCAGAAGTTGCTGACTTGAGCCTTTAACAGCTCAGCATATTAATAAGGCTCTGCTTTTTTTTTTTTTGGCAGAACCAGGGATTGAACTCAGACGCTTACACTTGCCAGGGAAGAGCTTATTCTACTGAGCCATCTTCCCAGCCCCATGGATAATTTTTTATAACTCACATTTATACTTTTCTTCTGGATGGTTAAGACCCAGATATAGCAGGACACAGCAAAAATATTTGAATGGTAATGAAATACTCATCTCTGACAATACTAAACAAAAAAGGGGGATATAAATAAAGGACTATCTTGTAGTGGAAAAAAATATATGTATATGCAAATTAGAATAGATATACAGCTACTTCCTCTTAGTTTAATGAGAAGAAATATTTGTATTAATAGTACTTAGAAAAAAAGTGTTTAGGCAAGATATCATGTCTGAATCTTGTACTATGAATAACTACTATGAACACAACCATATGCAATGTGTTAATTATCATAACTGTCCTACTAACCTGTTTTGAAACTGTCTCATTGCTGTCTTTCTCAATAAAATTAACTTTTAAAAATTTCTTAAAAGTTCTTTCTGAAGTTGAAAGTGACAAAAAAGAAGAAGCAAAGTACCATCTTTGAGCTCAGTGCCCTGAGCTCGCATAGAACAAAGCCAGAAGGTATCATCAGCATAGGAGAAGTTGGAAGTCACATACCTAAAATCTCTGAAATAATAGCAACTGAAGGAAAGAAACAATAGCAGAAGAATATAGAGGAAATGAGATCAGAAATAATCTCCCATGTTTAAAAATAATAATATTAACTATAAGAAAGAATTATTAGGCATTTCTTAAAGAGACATTTAAAAAATACAGAACAGAAAAGTGTTAGAAATCTTAACTGAGCAATATAGGAATGAAACTGAATACATGAAACAGATTCAAAGAGATACAAGAAATTAAAAACTCCATTAAAAGTTGACAAAAATCATTTTAATGAAAGTGAAGATAGACTTTCAGACCTTGAAAACAGTATTGCAGCTAGTGAAAACATAAGGAAAGATCTCTTAAAGACAACCAGGACCCAGGAAATAATAGTTTAACATCTGCAACACGATGCAGAGATGAACAACATGAAACTGATAAGCATACTACATGCTCCAGGACCTCAGAAAAAAAAGCAGAGGTAGCAATTCTGTTCACAGACAATCTGAACTTCAAACCAAGAATGACCAAATGTGATAAAGAAGGTCACTATATACTGGTTAATGGAAAAATTCAAGAGGAAAAGATATCAAACATAAATATGAACACACCAAGCATGGGAGCACCCAACTATATAAGACAAATGAGAAAGAAGAAGGCCACATAAACAACATAAAAAGAATATGGGCAGAAGTAATAGCAGAAAACTTGCCAAGTACGGGGAGACAATCTGAGATTCAGGTAACCGAGGCATATAGAACTCCAAATAATATCAACCCAATTAAAACTACACCCAGAAATATAATAATCAAGATCCCAGAAATTTATCAGAAGATCAACATACTAAAGCAAGTAGAAAAAAAGAAACAGATCACATTTAAATGAATACCCATCAAAATTACAGCAGATTTCTCTTCATAAACCACCAGGTTAAGAACAGCATGAAGAGGGCCCACCCACTAGGGGCC
>PVKA01020247.1:0-21694 GCA_004027165.1 Ctenomys sociabilis | reverse complement strand
TAGAAAGGGATCAAAATGCCCCACAATTACAAGAACAACAACAGAAAGAACGCACCAAACATGACAAACTATTAAACACAGGAGAAAAGTACAAGACTGTCAGCAGGAAAATAATGCGACAAACATAAATCAATATCTATCAATTATAACCACCAATATAAATGGACTCAACTCACCAGTTAAAAGAAATAGACTGGCAGAGTGGATTAAGAAACAAAAATCCAACAGTATGCTATATACAAGA
Organism: Ctenomys sociabilis; assembly: GCA_004027165.1. Lineage (NCBI taxonomy): Eukaryota > Metazoa > Chordata > Mammalia > Rodentia > Ctenomyidae > Ctenomys > Ctenomys sociabilis. Next base: position 21,450 of record PVKA01020247.1, on the reverse strand, counting down.
AATACATTTAACCCATAATAAATTCATAACCTGGAAGTTGGGGGTAGAAGACAATACTAAAAGTTCTAGGACCTCAGAAAAAAAGCAGGGGTAGCAGTTCTGTTTGTAGATAACCTGAACTTCAAACCAAGAATGACCAAATGAAATAAAGAAGGTCACTGTATATTGGTTAGTGGAAAAACTTAAGAGGAAAAGATAACAAACATAAATATGTATGCATCAAACCATGGGAGCACCCAACTATATAAGACAAATTTATTTATTTATTTATTTATTTATTGACAGAACCAGGGATTGAATTCAGGTCCTTGCACTTGCCAAGAAAGTGCTTATTCCACTGAGCCATCTACCTGGCCCCTCAGACAAATTTTAAAGGACATAAAAATCTAATAGCCAATATCATAAACTTAACAGAAGACCTTCACAATCCCTTATCTCAAGATAGGTCAAGCAGACAAAAAGTTGGCAAAGAAGTAGCAGAAATGAATCAAACCTTTGGGCTTAGTGGACATATACAGTGTTCCACGCAACAACTGAATACACATTCTTTTCAGCTGCACATGGGACATTTTCTAAAATAGGTGACATACTAGTCCATAGATCATGCTTAAGTATTTGCAAGAAAACATAAATTATTTGGTGTATATTATCTGACAAAAACGGCAATGAAATTTAAATTAATGACAAAAGAAAACACAAAATCCCCATAGATATATGGAAATTAAGTAACACCCTCCTCAGCAACCAATGGGTTACAGATGAAATTAAACAAGAAATTAAAAAATATGTACACTTCAACAAAACTTCAAACATAACTTATCAGAATTTGTGGGATGCAATGAAAGTACTTCTCAGAGAGAAATTTATAGCTTCAAATGCACATCTTAGGAAAACAGAGAGAGAAGAACTAAATACCCTATTGCTGCACCTCAAGAATCTCGCAAAAGAAGAGCAAGTCAAGCCCAAAGCCCAAAGATGAGAGGAAATTATAAAGATTAGAGAAGAAATTAATGCAATCCAAACAAAGAAAATTAGAGCAGAAATTAATGCAATTGAAACAAAGAAAACAATACAAAAAATTAATGAATGAAAAGTTGGTTCTTCGAAAGATTAGATACAATTGATAAACCCCTACCCAGCTCCTCAAAAAAATGAAAGCCCAACAGAAAATTGAAATAGACGGCCTCTACCTCACTCTGATAAAGTCATCTATAACAAACCAAGAGCCAGCATAGTTCTGGAGAAAATCATAGCGAATAATCACTCAAAGGACTTCTATGTAAATTATATGAAGAACCAAAAAAAAAAAAAAAAAATCAGTCCCTAAAATGTAAAGACACAGTCCAAAAATGGGCATTTGAGATGAATACACACTTCTCAGAGGAAGAAGCACAAATGGCAGATAAATACATGAAAAAATGTTCCACAGCACTGACAATTCAAGAAATACAAATTAAGGGTTGGCCAAATAGCTCAGTGGATTAAAATACCAGCAAGCAGGTGCAGGGGCTGGGGGTTCGATCCCCAGGCCTGCCATGTCAGCCCTGCCCTTTTTGGCATGTTGAGATATCAATGAGCCTATAATCCCAGCTCTTGGGAGTCTGTAAACAGGTGGATCACTAAGAGTCTGATCCAGCAGTGAGACCCTGAACACCCTATAGACCCTTCCCTAAAGTGCAAAAAAAAAAAAAGGATAAAGAAGAAATGCAAATTAAAACAACATTACAACACAATCTTATCCCAGTAAGAATTGCTGTCATAAAAAAAATCAACTAATCACAATTACTGGAGAGGCTATGGGAAAAAAGGAATCCTTCTCCACTACTAGTGGGAATGTAGACTCGTACAACAACTGTGAAAATCAGTGTGGAGATTCCTAAAAAAGAACTAGGACTGGAAATCCCACTCAATACAGCTATTTCCCTTCTGGGTTATTTTCCCCAAATAATTGAAAACATCATACCATAGTGATACATGTGTGCCCATGTTGATAGCACCATAGTTTGTCATTGCCAAATCTTGGAAATAACTAAAATGTCCATTACTTGAGGAATAGATAAAAAAAAACCTGTGATATTTTTGTACAATGGAGTACTCAGTTAGAAAGAAATACAAACTTGGGCCAGCCAGGTAGCTCAGCAGATTAAAGCACCTGCTTAAGCAGACACAGGGACTGGAGTTGTGTCCCTGGCATTCCATGGTGGCCCTGCATGAGATGATGCTAAGATGATGATCGAGGCTGGGCATAGTCAGCCTCACATCTATAATCCCAGCACTTGGGAGGCTGAAAACAGGAGGATCGCTGTGAGACCAATCTGTGTAGTGAGACCCTATAGACCCTGTACCAAATACACAACAAAAAGAAAGACAAACTTGAAGCCTTTATAGGTAAGTAACTAGAGGTTATACTCATAAGTGATATAAATCAGACACACATGTGTAATATTGTGTTGTCTTTCTAGTGTTAGAACCTGAGAGAAGAAACAGAACATGCAGGTTTTATAATAGATATAGCAAAATGGAAAGAAACTGAACTTAAGTATTAAACAATGAAGATGAGAGAAGGGAGAAAATATATAAAAAGGGAAGGAGTATATATAGGATGTCTGAGATTACTGTACTAATAATTTCTATCAGTTGTTTGAAAAGAGCAAATAATGTTTAGAATTTTCACCTTGACTAACTCTGATGCTGATATCTGCAATCTAAGCAGCTACATCAAGCTCAGCAACAAAACTTGTGGTTGAATGCCTCCCACCTTGGTCTTCTAAATGTGTGCTATTTCTCATGTTTTATCAATTATTATACTCTCTTTAAAATAATTTCTTAAAAAGATTTCCTGAAAGGAAGCATTATTATTCATTAATATTCAACCTTGCATAACTATATCTGTTAATCTGAACAACAGATTTATGAATAGAAATACATAACATAGCCACCATTGTTAATTAGATATTTCTGTTTTGAAAATCTGTAACATATATATTGTTGTATGTTACCTTGTTTCTATCTTTTATTCTATGCATTTTTGCTTCTCTCTTTACTCTTCAAAATAAAATCAAATTGAATTTTTTAAGAAGAATACTATACACAGAAAAGTAAATATACTGAACTGAATAATACAAAAAATATAGACTACCAAAATTTGCAAGAATCTGGTAAAACATTGTTTAGAATGAGATACGTAACTTTAGATGCATATTCTATAAAACACAAAAGTTTTATAACCATAGCCTTAATCTTTCATCTTAAGAAACTCAGGGCCTGGCCATACAGCACAGTGGATTAAAGTGCCTGCTTAGGCAGATTCAGGGACCGTGCAGTGCTGGCCCTGCTCCTGCTGAGAGGCAGTTGAGACTGGGCATGATGGCATGTACTTGGGAGGCTGAAAACAGGAGGATCGCTATGAGTCCAACCTGTGTAGTGAGATCCTGATGACCCCGTACTAAATACATTTTTTAAAAAAGAAACAAAAAAATAGTAAATTAAGTACAAAAATAGTGGACTAGCAGAGAAATGATAAGAAAAGAAAATCAATGTAAAACAAGATGTTTATATGATAGAAAAAGTCAAATGAAAAATATCTTTGAAAAGACCAATAAAGTTGATAAACCCTTACATCAACTGATCCAAAAAAATCCTACTACTGGGGCAGGGAGATGGCTCAGTGGAATAAGTGCTTCCCTGGCAAGCACAAGGCCTGAGTTCAATCTCCAGTTCTGCAAAAAAAGAAAAAATAAATCCTACTATCCAAGATCAAGCACATATATTAATCATGAATTAAGGAAAATGTGGCACTTATATATAATGGAGTACTACTTTGCCATAAAGAAGGATAATCTTGAGTCAGTTTTAGAAAAATGTATGGATGAAGCCCACAGTGTTAAGTGAGATAAATCAGAACCAGAGTTTAAATATCCCATAGTTTCCCTCATATGATAAAATCAAAGTATAAATAAAGAACCAAATGAAAAATAGGTAATTGGAAGCAGGGAGAATAAGCTTTGTCAGAAGGAATGGGGACCAAGAGATGGGAGAAGGAGAATGAAAGGAGATGAGAAGAATTAAGATGTGTTCGCACATGTGCCAACTCCCATGGAATGTGACCAAGCAGTAATAAAAAAAAAAGAATATATGTCCATGAAATAAAAGAGCTTACCACCAACAGGAAACAGAAGGACCTTGCTACAGATTTCATAAACATTAAATAAAAAGAAAATAAGTATTATGAATGAACTACTTCATGATAATAAATTCAGTAAATTAAGATGTAAATTCAGTAGTCATCAGCTCACAAAGCCAAAGGCCAGTAAATTACATTTCCACAAAACATAAACATTTCTAGTCTTCAAAAGTTACTTTTAAGAAAATTACCATGCAAGTTGCACATGCAAAAATATATACATAATATGAGAAAGATTTGTGTACAGAATATAAAAAGAACATCTAAAGTCAAATAACAGCAACAACAAAACCCAAACTCTATTTTCAGGTGCAAGATGGGATTAGAAGTGATAAGGTTGAAGAGATGAGGTGCCTGTAAGGATAAAAAAAGATACAGTGAAGAGGTGTTGGAAGGGAAGGAAAACACTTAAGCATAGTACAACCCTGTTGTCTGTCCAAGATAAGAAGAAATTCTGAATACAACACAACCTGAGTCAGCTATCGCTCAACTTTGTTCCCCAAATAGGCTTTTTCAAAGGAGGTCTGACAATCATGATTCCATGGCTGTCAAATTAACCAATTTAATGAGGAAAAGTATCACATGGTCCACAAAGGAAGATATATGCATTATCAAAAGGAATATTAATTTTTTTTCTACATTAGTAGTGACCAAGGAAATACAAAATCAAAGCCATAAAAGGAATCACTGCACAGCTCCCAGAATGACTGTGAAAAAAAGTGTTAACAAAAATCAAACTTTGGTGAGGGTTGGGGATAGAAATAACCCCTGTATATTTCTTCTCGTTATGTAAAATGGTACAACCATGTTAGAAAATTATAATTTACTTAGAAGTCACAAGTAATCCATCTATATGATCTAACAGTTTCCCTGCTAAGAGAAATGAAAACAAATGTCTAAAATAAAATGTTTATTTAAGAATGTTCCTAGAAACTTTATGTATCAAATTCTAAAATGAATACAAGTAGAATATCTATAAATTAGAGAATGGTTAAATCATGGTATGTTCATACAAAGAAATACAACTCAGTAATAAGAAGGAATAACCTGTGATATACATAGTAACACAATTAAATCTCAATAGCATTTTCTCCATAACATTTGTCTGTCTTGGTGCTAAGGATCCATCTCTAAGCCTAGTGCATGTTAAGTAAAGTGACCACTAGATATATCCTAGCCACTTCCAACACTGTCTGTACCATTCAACTATTCTTCCATTCAACATAGTTTTTATGAGACATCCATGTTGATCCATATGAAATTCTTTCATTTTAATAGTTACATTTGAATTCCACCATAGAAATAAACCACAATTTATGCATCCACTTTCTGGGTAATAGACGTTCAAGTAGTTTCCATTTGTTCTCTATTTTAAACAGTACTGCAACGAGTGTTTTTGCTTAGGTCTCCTTGTGGCACATGTGCAAGAATTTCTGTAGTAAATCCCTCAGGGCAGAATGTCTGGGTCCTAGAACACATGCATGGTCTACTTTCTTACTAGACATTGACAAATTAATTCCAATTCATGTTATCCACAAGGTGGGCACTACTCTGTAATACATCCAGCATGCTCCCTCTTTGACTTGTTCATCTAGGTATCTAATTTGTATTCTACATGATACAGACTGAACAGAACTCTTGTTTCCATATCTTGCCTTGCAAACAAACTGTTCCACCTCTAGGCTTTTTCCACTTTCACTAATGACACCATCATGCAGAACCGCCCTTCAAGCTTAAAAACAGGTGACATATTTTATTCTCAACTTTCCCTCACTTTGTGCCTCCCTCTCACCTACCCTGCCACTACCACCATCCTTCCTGCTCAGGTTACCATTATCTATGTGGACCTTTGTGACAGCATTAGGCACATAATTTTATTCTTTCTCACCAGTAAATCTTTTCAAAGCACAAATCAGAGTCTACCATATCCATATTTATAATCATCCATTGTTTTTGGAATAAAATAGAAAGTTCTTATTTTCTCTGTTTTGCACACTGCTTTGTGAGTTTCTTGTGGCAAACACAGCAGCAGATACATCTGCACATCAGGGTTCTGTATCTAGGATGGATTGATGGATGGATGGATGGATGGATGGATGGATGGATGGATGGATGGATGGATACATAGATGGACAGATGCTGGACGGATGATGCATGGATGGATGGATGCATACATGGATGCATGGATGGTTGGATGGATGGATGCATGGATGGATGCATGGGTGGATGAAGGATTTCTTTCCCACTCTTGCTACAATGCTCAGAACTAAAATAAGTAAATGGATAACTAAATAAACAGGCAGACCTATACTTCTCTCCAAAAGAGGGAGCAATAAAGTTTTAATACCTGCATAGTCTTCAGCATCAACAAATTGAACAAATTTTGGAAATTCCAAATAAAGCCTGGGTTTGTCAAGCATTGATTTATCTAAATAATTCATAAGTTTTATTGTGTATATTAAACTCTTGTTTTATACATAGTCTATTTTAGCATTCCATAGTCATACAAACACCTATAAAATGGTATTGATATTGTATAAATATTTTGCTACTGGATTTGCTACTTTTTAAATAAATCAACAGGCTATAATCTTACTAAGTGGTTTTTTTCTCATTTTTTCTCTCCTTAAACATTTATTATTAAATTTTCAAGTGTATAGGAATCTTTTAAAAACTATACAGTCAGTGCTCACATATTCACCATTTAGATTTAATAATGCTCAGTAGTTTGCCATTTTTACTTCACGTTTATGCCTATAAACATATATTTCTTTTTCTGAATATAAATTATTGACTGTGACACTTCATTGCTAAATGCTTAAAACTGCAACTTCAAAAAAATAAAAATAAAAGCATTAGTCTTCAATATCTCAGCCTCATAATTTTTGCTCAGAGAATTAATAGCAATTCTCTATATTATCAAAGAGCTAGTCCATATTCATATTTCCATGACTGACCTCAAATTATATTTTGTAGATTACTTTTCAAACTAGAATCCATTCAGACTCATAAATTTTGCATAATTGTTATGTGTCTTTTGCTCCACAATGGTGTCTTTGAGCAGAATTATTTTTTGTAACACTGATTTTTTTGAAACCATGTTAGTTAGCTTCAAAAATGTCCACCATCTGAATCAGTTTCATGGTTTCTTTGTGATGCTATCCAGCTGTTTCCTCAATTCGCTGTCTTTCCTCTAATCTTTTTGTTTTTATTAATTTTATTGAGAAACAAGTAGCAATGACACAGTTGCAGATTCAATTGGTAGGACAGTTTCAATTAATACAATATACATTGTTGTCTTCATAATGGTTTTTCATAGTACAAGATGCAGACATGATATCCTGTCCAAACACTCTTAGTACAAATCTTTCTTCTCATTGAATTGAGGGAAAGTAGCTGTATATCTATCCTAACTATTTTGTATATATAGATTCCAATAAAAAATAAACAAAATCAAAAACCATCAGAAGACTTTCCTCTAATCTAAATGAGCAGAAACTTTATTAGATTAAGGTTAAATATATGGTTTTGCAATAAAAGGAAAGTAAAAAGGGACAGGGAAGAGATGCTTTTGGAGCTTGTAGCCTGGTGACTTTTGCCCTTTGTCTTCTGCTTTTTATGAACTATTTCTCCTCTGTGATACCCCTCCAATGTGCCACCTTGCCTTGGAGCCAGCCTACATGGACTGACACCTCCACAAAGTGTAAGCCATAATGAGCCTGGGTCTGCATCCATATTCTTTCAGAAAGCTCTTACTATCAGGCTATTGTGGGATTAGTGATGGTAAGTTTGATCACTCTTTTGTAAAGCTGACATTTTCCATCTAAAATGACCAGTTAATCTCAACCTAAGCACCTAATGGAGCATCACTGGTGGAATGCCTCCTATGGACCATGCAGGGTGCCATATTCCTAACCTCAGCAATGCTACAATGTAAGGATTATTCTGTCCACTTGAAGGTGAAGCAATGTAGGCTCCAATAGATTAAGTCATTGTGCAAGCAGAGAATATGCCTTCCAGCACCTTCCTTTTTAATACTGATAGACATCTAAAGAGAAGGTAGTTGAAGATGCTTCCTGGGTCTTAATCCATTTCCTTGGTTTATTCAAGAATAATCATAATCAGATAATATTTTTCCAAGATGAATAATTGAGGATTTAGCTCTAAAAATTGTTTGTAAATCAATTTATGCACTTTAATTCTTATTTCAGATACTTTCTACATAATGTTTTTACTTCTAAAGAAACTTAAATGCATGACTGTTTATTGACAGAAATGTAACTTACCTTAATTTATACAGATTTTTAAAACTAAATCATAATTTTGGAATCTCATTGCAGAGATAAAACAGTTGACATTCAAAGATAAAGCAGGAATGGTTCATTGTTCCTTAAAGTCCATGTTGGCTGGCTCCAAGGCAAGATGGCATGTTAGAGGGGTATCACAGAGGAGAAATAGTTCACAAAAGGCAGAAGACAAAGGGTAAAAGTCACCAAGCTACAAGCTGCAAAAGCAACTCTTCTCTGTCCCTTCTTATTTTCTCTAAGTTATTCACCCTTGGGGTGGGTAGCACTTGCCCTGAAAACTACACCAAACTAATCAGTGGATTAATTTCATATTCACACACCTTGATCCCAGCATCAGTCACTCCAGATCAGGCACTTCCGAGGTGGCCCCACTTGTGACTTTATGAGGATTTGGGGTACATCTGGACACAAGCTTTAACATATTTCCCCCTTGAATTTGAGGGCCTTCAAACAGGAACATTAGTAACTGAAGCACCCCCTCACAGCCATAAGGAATAAGGAATGACAGCTGAGTCCATCTCAGGTTTTGTTGACCACAAGCATATTTGCGCTACTCTTATGTAAACACATTCCATTCCATTTTAGGGGAGAAATGATACTCAACATTTTAGGTATTCTCCTTTACCCTTTGGTTGGCTCTTCCTCAACAGAGCAATTCCATCAGCCAGATCTTCTGAGCTCACACATGAGGTAAAACACAGAGGCTTAAAGGAACAATTAGTGGCTTCAAGAAATAGATAATCACTATCATGTGGAGAGCGCATCCTTCTTTTAAATTTAACAAGTTCCTATACTCATGTAGGGAAATACCAGAATGCCATACTTGCTCTCTACTATCAGTGCTCCATACTCAATTCTCTACAGTCTGAACACTAATCCTGATTACCACGTTTAGAATTATTCAGAGCTTATGTTCCTTGCTTTCTCTGTCACATTTCATCATGTTTCCTGCTCATTATGTGGCTCCCACCGCTACCTTTTCCCCAGGCATCCCATGACACTCCACTCCCCCAGCCTTTCTCCTGTTTCTGATCATTACTGTTCTAGGTCTTTCACCAGAATTCTCCTTCTCTGCCCATACCACCTACCCTGGTACTCTCTGAGGCCGTGGCCATGGCCATCTTAGTTTTGATGCTCCTGCTGAATGACCTTACCATTGGTCTGGCTTCAACCACAGCTTGTGTTTGGATGAGTCCCAGCTCTGCCTTGCAGACAGAAATCCTTCCAGGTCTTTCATGGGCATATGCATGACTTCCAATGGTACATTATATGTTCCCAAGAATGTTTAATCCTTCCCAAATTATTTTTACACATTCTCTTGCCCCATCCCCCTACATGCTCTTCAATGTATTCTTCAGTTGCCTGGATGTAACACCTCTTCCATCTCCCAATGAGAAATGCAGGATACATCTTGGACTCCTCTTTCTCCACTTCACATCCTACGAATAACTAAGTCCTGTAAGAGTAATACTTAAGGTCTTTCTGTCTTCCTCTTCCTTTTCCTACCCATAATTCACTGTCTTTCTCATTTATCGGAAGGATCTCTACAATTTTCCCAAATGGTCTCACTGTTCCAATCTGTCCCCTCCATCTCCAACAATTAGTTTTTTTATATCCACAATGCCCACCCAACCATAAATCTGATTACATTAGCCATCTATTTAAGATATGTATTTGCATTAATTTTATTCTTGGATAAATTTAAAGTTGTTTTTCTTTTTGATAATACTGTGAATTGAACTCAAGACCTTCCCTCTGAGCTAGTTGCCCAGGCCTTTTCTGTTTTTATTTTGTTGGTTTGTTTGTTTTTGTTTTGAAACACAGTCTTGCTAAGTCATTACCCGGCCCAGAAAGGGCTTAAACTTTAATTCTCCTCACTCAGGCCGATGGGGTGCCAAGATTATAGCCATGTGCCATCATGCCCAGCTTGATTTCGAATTCTTACACATAGCATTTCTTTTTTCTCTCACTTACTTCTATAAATCTTTGAATTAGTTTTGCGTCCTTTAGCCCTCCTCAAAAGAACTTTTGAATGATAAAATAAACACTGTATTGTTACTGCAGATGAATGATTGTTATGGAAAACCTGGATCACTGACCTATTTGCTTTCATTTCTAGAAATGTTTTCCTATTCCTATAAGTAAAGAGATATTACCCCAAAGTGGTGGCTATGGGTTTTCCTACTAGCCACAAGCGCTGGTGGCAGGGTTGAGGTACAAGAATGTGTCTTTGTGAAGCACTTTTTAAAAGCACTTCCACTTAAACTCACTGTGGAGCAAGCTTCACTGTATATACTCACTGGCTCTAAGTCTTACCATCCTTCAGGGATGTTCCTTTGAGACATATATACTGTAATCTTGAAGCTTAAATTTATATGTGAAATACTACCTTTTTAAAATAAGAAATTAAATAAAATTATTTTACACACAGCAAAGGCAATCCTTCATGATCTCTCTCCTGCTTTCTTTCTAGTGCCATTTTCCAGTATTAGCTCTTTAATCATACTGAACTAGGTATTCTTGGGATAGGAAGTGTCTTTGTTTCTATGCTTCTGCACATATACCTTGTTTTGCTAAAATTTCCCTTTCCAAATGTAATGCTTAACTCACACATGTCTTTCAAAATTAATCTCAGACATCACTATATCAAAGAAGCTTATCAAGTAACCTGTTTGGTCATTGTTTACAAATTTGTAATTCCAAGTAATTAAATTTGCCCATCTTCAGCAATGTTTGATCTACTATAAAATGTTAGATCCGTATATGTTTACTTACTATATAAAAATTTCACTCTCTTTCTTGCTAGTTCATTATAGTTCAAAATGATATCCAGTTCCCAACCCAAGGGATCTGGCTATGTCATAGTGCCTGGGTACTTCTAGTCTTCACCTAAATTCTATCCACATTCTACAAACAGTTACACAGACAAACCTGCCACATGAAGATGTGCAGGATTTTACCTATGCTTCTTCAAAGACACCTGTGTGAAGAGCCAATTCTAAGCCCTTCCTCAGTAGCACATGGATCGTCTGAGTCCGGAATGTTGCAATAGTTGTGTACGCCTTATGGTCAAGGCACACCCAGTGAACCAGGCCACCTTGTGCATGAAAAATGGCTAGTTTTTGCCCTTGCTAACACTTACTTAGACAATTGTATTTGAATGGATAGCCATCCTTCTTAGGGATGAGCTTTACGTGCAACATTATGTAGCTAGGGGCCGTGTGCGAGAGTCAGTTGGCACTTGGGGTTGTCAGATCTAAATTTTTGATCAGCTAATTGTGCAGACCTACACAACCTCCTTAATTTGTCTGATCCTTATTTTCCCTCTTCACTGGATGGGAACAATTGACAGGAGCAGCATAGCACTAAATAAAGTAATGTATGTAATCTAGCCAGTGCTGACCTTGAGTCTATGAGTTCTTATTTGGTCTTCGTCGTATCTAACAGGCTTTGGGGCACAAAGTGCTACAGACCAAGGCATAACAAACAAACAGACCTATTGGCTTAGAAATTCTGTTTAGATATCTTTTTTTTGGCAGGGGGGAAAGGTCTACATGGTGTTCAGGGTCTCACTACTAGATTGGATTTATAGTGATCCACTTGCTTACAGCCTCTCAAAAGTTGAGATTACAGGTGTGAGCCACCACACCCAGTCTCAATTGCCATCTCAGAGTGCCCCTGGGGCCAGGCTGGCATGGCAGGGCCTAGGGATCGAACCCCAGCACTCTGTTTAGATATCTACACTGTCTATATTCCTATGTTATCCAGAGTGCAATAGTAAAAAGAATATGTGTCAGAAAGTCTCTAGTTATAGATCCTAGAGTTGGAGAAAGAAAAGATTCAGTTAAAATCATTATCATTTAGATTTTTATGGTTTTTCTGAGATTCACTCTTATTACTGCTTACCTATTCCTTTACTATTGCTGTTGTCTGAGTTCTCAGCAAACATCTTTTCTATATTTTGGCTATCACTATTTATCTTATTGCAGATGCTGCCAAGAATGTTGGAATTAATGGATTGGAGAAATGAAGGACTCAGATTCCCTTGTCTATCATAGCTCAACTCATTTGAAAAAAATATCAAAGTAAAGCAGATCAAACTAGATATTCTTGAAGACACAATATCCACAGGTTCAAAGATGGCATTTGGGAATAATAAAGGACAATATTTCCATACTTTTGTCAGCAGGCTACTGATAGAAGTAGAAGCACACTTTTGTGGCAGATGGAATGTGTTTCTGCTGGGTAGAGAATAACTGCCATTCCCTTAGACTTATTTTCCAGGTAAATCTTTGAACAACTCACTTGAGAAAACATAACAAGGTTTACAATAGTTAAACCATCTCACAGGGGCCCAGTCTAATATTTCCCTGCCAAACCACACTGTCACATAAAAGGAAAAACTAACATATTAATGTCCAAAAAGTTGTGCTATGGGAAAATAAAAGAATCCAAAGGATCAGGGGAGTGTCAAGAAAGTAATGAAAGACTTTTCCAGCTAATTGGGTTGTTTATGTCAACCTCAGTTCTGATTCCATACTTAGTATGAAGAGAGAAAAAGCATGGCTTTGTTGAGGCAGAGGAAATGAGCTGGAGTCCCATCCACTGAACTGTGGCACTTCCGAAAATTGCACATACACTGCTAAGTTCTTTCTCCTGAGCGCATGGCAGAATAAAATATTCAACTTTCTAAAATGAGGTTGGCCTGAGTTTGGCCAATGAAGTATGGGCACAAATGTGCTGAGTTATTTCTGAATGGTAGACACTGTTATGGAAAATGCCTCAGCACTAGCTACCATATCAGCCAGAGCGTGGAGCAGAGACTATAACAGTACAGAGAAAAGCCCCAAGGAACTCCGACTCCCATAGTCAAGCAGCATGAGCACAAGATCAACTTTTATTATTTGATCTCCCAAGGTTTTGGGGTTCCTTGTACATCCACATAATCTCATTGTCCTGAGGGATACAAGCTCTGTGTATAAATTATGGGGAAAATATTGCTTTTTTGAACATCGTATTTCTCATTTCAAAGTAAAGACAGCTATAAAAATCGCTGCTTTTATTTAAGAGCCTAATACTAATTTTATATACTAATCCTCTATAAAGAGTACATCTTCTTAAGGATAGGAAATCTATCCTTGCCAGTTCTTTCTTATTGAAGATCTCTTACATTATCTTCACAAAATGACTGCAGAATGTATTTCTTTCACAAGATCTGGTCTTTTTTATTAAAAAGAAGTCCTAAGGATAACAAAAGTTTCCAGTGAACTCTAAGCTTCATGAAGAAGCAGAATCTATACTTACACATTAGCTAATAAAATCAGATGCTTAAATCTAAAGAATTTTATGGTTGAAAGGAGGTAGATCTGGTCTGGCTCTGCCCCTGGGACACTCTGAGGCAGCGACTCACACTGGGCATGGTGACCTGCACCTGTAATCCCAGCACTTGGGAGGCTGTAAACAGGCAGGTCACTATGGGTTTAATCTAGTAGTGAGACCCTGAACACCCTGTAGAATGTTCCCTAAAATACAAAAGAGAGAGACAGAGACAGAGACAGAGAAAGGAGGTAGATCCAAGATTCGCATGCTGTTGGCCACTTCTAACTAGCAACTGACTAGGGACTAGAACCATCTCCCACACTACTTTTCTGTTCCCCACCCTGAGGGAGCATCCATTCCCTGCCAGAGCTCCAGTGGCATGGATTAAAACCAGGAAGCTTGAGCCTCTCTATGCTGCACAACTTGCCTCCCAGTACTCTCCATTCTGGAGCAACTTGAGATTGTCACACTTCCTTCTTCTATTCCAGCCAGACTATAAGATTATTGATTGGTGCTGCCCACCAATAGGGTATGTCTCCCACCTTCGCTTTGCTGCTCTTCATGTCAGTCATCCACAGACAGCCCCAGAACTGGGGTTTACTAATAATCAGTGAGGCACGTTTTCTGCCCATGAAGTTCACATACCACAACTAACAGTCAACCACCAAGTCAAACTTTAACCGTTTTTTGTGAAGGAGAATCTTACTGCACCAAAATAGTCAACTCATTAGTCACTCCTTCACCTTATTCTCATACCAGAACACACTGCTTCTCATCCCTTCTCCCCTGCTTCAAATCCTGTCTCCTGAAATGAAACAAAAGATGGGAAGAATTATGTGGGAATTAGACAACTGTGCTGACCTTTAATACTGATTTCTCTTCATGGGAACTTATGTCCCAATGCCTCATTTCTTTGTCAGACCTACAGTCTTCATGATCCCTCTTAAAATATGGTGCATGGACTTATTTTGTCAAGTGAAGCATAATTTCACTGATGGTATAAATACCATCTGTTGTGATAACGGTTAATTCTCCAATGCCTATCAAGGTCTTTGGCTCATTGCAGAGGCTCAATAAATATGACTGAGTAAATACATTAGTATAAACAGTGACACCTGGTCAGGTCTGTACCCGTTCATTTGAGACCACATCTTTTTATCACTACCCCAGGGCCTCTTCTCTCCCACCAGTTCTTCCTTCCACTTCCTTTCCTGTGTGTGACCACACAGGAAAGCATCTGATGGCTCTCTGTGTCTTATCAGAGCAGAAGATTGTATGTGAGGCCACCCTCAGGCTCGCCTTCCTGCACATGCTATCCAGCTGCTTTGCCAGCCTCCTTCAGGCTTGGGTGCACATACCACCTCCATGGGCAAATGAGTGGGACATTGAGTCTGCTCCTGGCCTTACACTCTAAGACATCTATTTTCTGCCTCCTAAAGATTCATCTCATTTCATTAGCTCCCCTCCACACTGCACTTGTTCTCCAGTCATGGCACCTTCTTCAGAGACTTCTTCAGATTTCTGGATGCTGCTGCATTTCTTCCTACCGAGGCCCTTGTAGCTGCTCTGTCTGCTGCCTAGAAGTTCTCGCCCCCTTCTTCTCTGTGTCTTCATCTAGTGGGCCTTTCTACTCTCCTGAACTCAAGCATCATTTCCTTAGATGTCATTCCTACTCCCCACTGTAGGTCTGAGTGCTATTTGATTTACCCCTAGTACTGTACGCCCTGCCTTCAGAGATTAGTCATAGTTCGTAGTTATATAGTAACTTGTGACCATTTCTATGTTTCATAAGGGTAGGAACCTTAGTTATTTTAATAGGTTTCCAGTGTCTAAAACAGCTCCAAACACATATCAGTTACTTGAGAACTATGTGTTGAAAGAATGTCAGCATATTTCCCATCCACTAAATTCACAAAGCTCCATGAAGACAGATAGCATTTTTTGAAGATCTTTGAATTCCTAAGGAGGAAGCTACATGGTGTGTCACTAAGCAGATAGTAATAATATGACAAATAAGGAAAAAAGGAGGAGAATGAAAAAAGAGAGGAGAAAGAGATACAACTAATAACAACCTCATCCATCACCTTCAAAAGTACCTCAGTTTGGACAATAAATTATCTGGCCTCCATAGTTATATTTCATTAATGTTCCCAAGATGCTTTTTATAGGTCAAAGAGCAAAGGATGTGAGAGACATCAGGACTTAGAAATTTGCTTTATTTCTACAAAGGAGTCACCAACAAATAGAAAATCATGCAGTTTATTTCTAATGGTCCCTAGAAGTCTCAAGGGACCCCAGGGGTTTTCCCAGTCACAGAATGGGTTCTGTATCCAGCAATTTGAGGAAGCTCACACCTGGATTTGGTTTAATGTTTAAACTAGTAGAAAATAAAAGCATCAGTTCCTTACTCCATAACATGCCCACCTCTTTGCTAGTATATTCAATTTCTTTGAATGTGTGCATAATGTTCATGTCACATCAATATATTTGTTGGTAAGTATGGATAGTGACACTCTTGCTATATGGATATGATTAAGCAAATATGTATATTTATGTTTATACCTGGAGCTATAACTATAGTTATGTATAGGTCAAGTATATGTGCCATATCAAAGAGCAAAAGATGTAAGAAATATTAGTACTTACAAATTTGTTTTATCTCTATAAAATGAACCACCAACAAGCAGGAAGTCAAATAGGAGAATTTTATTTCTAATGGCCCCTAAGAAACCTGAAGGGTTTCATTATACATTATTTATAATGAAATATATAATATATATACTATTTATAATTATACATTTCTAATTATTTATTTATAAATAATATATACATATATATATGAATACCCATTCTTTTGCTTACTCATTCACCCAATCAAAAAATATATACTAAATGTCTTCTCTGCATCAGACTCTGTTCTAGCAGTTTCAGCAACATCATTGGAGAAACAAGACAAACATTTCTACACCATTCCAATGCTCATACTTAGGTGGAATCAATGAAAAAGTTAGCATGGTAAATAAATGAATTAAATGATCTCAAAAATGATCAGTACTAGGATAGAGTAAGATAAAGCAGGATCGCAAACCGTGGTGGGAGAGTTACCATTTTAAATCAGTGACAGAATAGTTGCAAAGGTTTCATTGAGACTCTGAGATTTGAACAGACTTAAAGGAAATGAAGAGTGTCAGAGCCGCTGTGAGGAAAATTCCAGTTGCAGGGAACCACCAATATAAGCTGAGGATGCAGTTGATATCTGCGGATCAGTGGGAATAGCTTAGGGGGAAAAATGATGGAAGGGAAAGTATTAGAGCAACAGAGAATGTAGTCCGAAATGATGAGAATCAGACTAGATAATGCATGTGGATATTATACATGGAAGCTATGCAGGTATGTATTATGCACATAGTATGTATTATGCACATAGCTGAATATAGGTTTACTTTTTGTTTTATTTATTTATTTATTTAAATACAGGGTCTATGGGTTCTCACTACACAGATGAGACTTGTAGTGAGCCTCCTGTTTTCAGCCTCCCAAGCACGGGGGTTATAAGGGTGTGCCATCACGCCCAGTCTCAGTCTCTATCTCAGTGTGCCCCAGGGGCAGGGCTGGCACACCACACCAGGGATCTACACAGTTGTTGCAGCTGCCTAAGCAGGTGCTTTAGTCCGCTCAGCTGTACATTTTGTTTTAAGTATATTATTAGTCCTATAGGATTTTTCAGGAACTAAATATCTGTTATAAACATATAAGGAAATATAAATAGTATAAAATATTTGTGTGAACAATTATTTGTACCTCTACATTCTATGCTTTGGTAACAGATATTCTTGCATACATCTGCTGTGCAATTGAAAGCACGTGTAACTTTATGAAATGTATGGCATCAGATGCATAAACTGTGTGTGTGTTCTTACATGCTATGCTAATACACATGTCTGCATCTATTTTACAAACATGCCTAAGCAGCCGTGCATGACTTCAGATGACAAGGAAATCTCACTGCTGTGTAACTGTGTGAACTGTCCATGCATCTGCAGAAGGTAGGTTCCCATGTCTTCTCTCCTGACTATTCTGTCTCTGGAGAGATTCTCAGCCCAAGATGGAAGCAATCAGTGCTGACTCAATGAGTGACCATGAGCAGGTTTCAAAGAGGATGAGTTAAATTATGAGACTGAAGAAAACATCAAGGCCATGATCACCTGACTCTGCAGTACATGCGAGCAGGCCTTGACTTCAGTCCATCCTTGGCTTGATTCTGGCCCTCACTACTGCAGGAGCTCAAAATGCCAGCCTAGTCCTTGTCTCATCCTGCAGCAGAATTTCTTTTCTTTGTATTTTTTTTCTTCAGTGTGCGGCAGACAAATAAATTGCTGATCAATTTTGATTTTAATTTGAGATTTTATTTTTAAAAAGCTTGGTGTATAGGTTAGGATTTGAAAGTTTTTTTTTCATTTTCCCTACTTGCCAAACTTGTGAACCTAAGGCCAAGTTAATTAAAGCCAATGGAGAATGTATTTTTTTATTAAACTTTTTCTCTGTATTGATTTTCCCCTCTCATACAAATAGTACAGACTTAGTTCTCAAAATCAAAAATACTGTAGAGCAAAGAAAAAGAATAATCAGGCTCCCAAGATGATTTACAAACTCAGACATAGGATTTCAGCTGTGCTAGGATTTCAGAGGTGGCCAGATTGGCAAGATAATGGGAATGTAGGCTAGGTAAGAGTAGTCAGACAGAGCCGTGTGAGGACAACCTCCCAGAAACACTTGGTTTATAAAAGCTGGGTTGGTTTCTCCATGGTTCAGACATGTACATCATTATAAAATTCTTCTAGCATTCTTTCCATTTTAAATCTATGCCCTCTAACCATCCTGTATCTAGTAAACAGACACATCTTCCTTAGGAATAATTCTAATTACTTTATTTGTAGGCCCAAGATCTTTAATGGCTTCCTCTAACCAAGGGTCAGAAAACTACAGCCCATGGCCCAAGTCCAACTCACCATTTGTTTTGTAATGAAAGTTTTATTGGAGCATAATCATGCTCATGTACTTATATACTGTCTATAACTGCTTTCACACTATGACAGCAGAGTTGAGTAGCTGTAACAGAGACCTTGTGGCTTCTACACTTAAAATATTTACTATCTGGCCTTTTGTAGAAAGATCACTCCAATCCTTATTCTAACCCACTAAAGAAGAGGCATTGCCTCACTTGAGCATTTAAGACCCTGAAGACAATAGCAAAAGCTGATTTTCCACCTTAATTTGTATATTCATTAATACTATCCTTGTTGGAGTCTGTGTGAACTGTTTGTTTTTTCCAGAACAAGAGGAGTGGTTTTGCCAAGAATATTGGCAGAGCTAGACTGACTTGTGTCCATTTTCATTTCTTCTGGTAATAGCTCTTGAGTTTTCCACTGGGAAAGGGCCTGCCTTTACTCTTTCAGCTTTTATGGCTCAAAGGGGGCTAATCCCACCTCCAGCTCCAGCCTAATACCTACCCTCAGGAAAGACCTCATGACAAGATCCAGCATTCTGAGTATTCCATTCTCCTTATCATGAATGATGCTGAAATCAGCCTAAAAGCAAAACTAGACCTATAAGGTATAATTCTGGTCTTGTGTTGTAACACGCAAACTACTTTTCCACCAGGTTCTTAATTTTATCAACTGTAATTTAGCACTAGGTAAAGTTTTCTTGAGAATGAAGCCAACACCAAAGGAAAAGATCTAAGACAGAAAAAGAAAGGGGCTCCAGTTCTAATGGTATATTTTAAACACTTTAATCAAGCTATATGAATACTGCAAGTTTTTACTAGAGGAACTGATATGATATAAAATATATCAATGTATAACAAATTATAAGATTGGCTTACAACAGTCAGCCACAGAGTTCAGTGAGGTAGAGTGCAGAGGCCACCTGCACACTGAAGACTGAAGGATTCAGTCCAAGGTTTGCAGCTCACCACAGTGTTCCTTGCAAGGCCTGAGTATCAGGAGGCCAATAGGTTTATGACGGAAGGCTTATGAGTCTACACCAGAAGGCTGAAGAATCCAAGGTGGAAGCCAAAGTGTCTGTGCTAGAAGTCAGGACATGATGTTCAAGTTGAAGGCAAAGACTGGATGGAATAGACTATCTCCCCCCTGGTTCCCTTTTATATCCTTACAGTGATGAGTCCCTCTAGGATGGGACCTCCATACCTTAGGTTGGGGCCCCCATGCCCTAGGGTGTAGAATTGCTCAGCTAAATTAGTTAAGTTTTTAACTTCTCAAGTTGACACAATGTATCAACCTCTACACACACACATCTCTGTATTGTTCCAGTTGAGGTTTAAGAGCTACCAAAGTGAATACATAACCATGTCTTACCCAGATTGAAAGCTATTGCAAGCTTCATCTTCTCTGTGAATCCTCTCCTGACCACTCAATAAGTGTAATCTCTCATTTTCAGCCCTTTATCTTATTTTTACTTATTATTTGTGCTTTTTGGTAAGTATATTAAAAAGCTTGCTGAGTGAAAAAATAGCTAGTGTGGAAAGATTTACTTTTAATTAGAGCATTTGGGATGAATGCACTCGGGAAATGGAAAATGCTTCAGACTGAAGCATGCTTTCATCTACCTTACAAAATTAATTCTAGCCAGGTCCGGTGGTCCAGCACTCCAGAGGCTGAGATAGAATGATCACCATGAGTTTGAGATGAGCTTCAGGATGAATTCAAGGCCATGCAGACCTTTTTAACAAGATTCTCTCTTAACAACAACAAAAAGGAAAGTTAATTTTTTTTTTCTGTGTTTTAGGGAAGGGTCTACAGGGTGTTCAGGGTCTCACTACTAGATTGGACCCATAGTGATCCACCTGTTTACAGCCTTCCAAGAGCTGGGATTATAAGAGTGCACCACAACACCCAGTCTCAATTGTCATTTCAGCATGCCCCAGGGCAGGGCTGGCAGGGAAGGCCTGGGGATTGAACCCTTGGCCCTTGTGACCGTTTGCAGGTGCTTTAATCCATTGAGATAAAAGCAAATTCTGATTTTTAATAAAAATATTTTTAAAAAGCTTCCAGAAATGTTGTAAAAGCAGTGCAGAGAGTTTCTGTACCCTCCTTACCCAGATTTCTCTATTGCTGGCCTTTGGCTATATTTCTGTTCTCTTTGACAAAACACACACACACACTACATACACACATGAATTATTTTTGCTCTTTTGTGAGCCTCTCTCAAGAACACTATACTTATCTCCAAAATGGATGTGAAGTTTCTCTAGTATAACTCTAGTGCACCTATCTAACTTAGGTCATCAATACTCACACAGCTCCATGTTTCAGTCTACAGTCCTCATGCAATTGTTACCTTTTCAAAAATGTCTATGTTCTCTCTCAAGTCTAAGATCTATTTCAGCACTGTGCATTGTACTTAGCCATGCTGTACCTGAGTTCCCCAGTCCTTTCTGGTCCTTTATTGAATGTGATAGTTGAAGATGGGTCAATTCTCATACCGTGGAGTGTCTCTCCTTCAACCTAGGTTCATTCCATGGCTCCTCATGATGCAACTCAAGGCATGAATCCTTGACAGAAATATTATGGAACTCAGCAGCCCAGTCCTCTCAGTGTATTTCTGGCAAGTCACCTATGG
>PVKA01020246.1:0-40706 GCA_004027165.1 Ctenomys sociabilis | reverse complement strand
ACAACAACTAAAATCAATTGAGTCAGATAAGGCAAAGTGAATGGCATATGCTGCAGGATACTAATCAGCTTTTCTTCTGGATGGTTAACAACCTAAGTTCACAAATCAGAGTTGGAGAAATAGAAGAGCCACAAGGCCAGCCAACATTTTGGCTCTAGCCTTTCAAGGTCAGCGAAGACTCAGGACATAGGAGAACCTGAACTGCAACATCATGAAACTCAGGTGAGATCTAAATTTTCTGAACAAGGAGATTATGGAGCCACAGAGGAAAGAGACTGAAGTTCTATAGTGTGCCTGGGGAGAGTCACATGAAGAGAAAACTTTCTCTCAGGCTGTCACAGAGAGCAAACTGGTCAAGCATTGGCCGTGACTCATCCACATGGATGACACAGACAAAGGAACTACAGAATAATGTACAGGACTACAGGATAAACCCTGAGAGGACTTCACTGACCACATAGGAAATAAAAAGTACGTGTGTTGATATATAGGTCTTGATCTGTCTAGGTTTTAGCCATCCAGCAGAAAAATATAAAAATGAAGTATACATCGTAGGGCCATAATATTAAGCTGAGCTGTAAATGGCTATGGTCAACAACTTCTTTGAATAACTCAATACTGTTGAAGAATGCTGGACTGTGTTGGATTGTGTTGTCGAGTTCAAGCACCTAAGTTAGTTGAATGACAATGGAGTGCCCACCTTTGACAGATGTAGACAAAGGAAGGAGTGTAGAAAGAAAAAGTCATGATGTGTGTGTATAGACAGTACAGTTGGGATAGATAATGCTGTGCTTCTACAGAATTCTATGAGTGGCAAGATCTGCACTAATGGCTGTTGGACAGGATATCATGTCGGCTTCTAGTACTATGGTCATCCACTAGGAAAATAATTATTGAATTTTTGATATAATTCAGGTATAAAAAATAAGTAAGCAGCTACACTCTTAATTTACTGATAAGAGAGAGACATCTGCTAAAATAATATCTGTAAATATAATATCATGTATGCACCTTGTATGATACCAAAACATTATGAAAACAGTTTGGAATGTATTAACTTATCGAATCTGTCTTGTTAAGGTGTCGTGAAACTGTCTGATTGACATTTGTAGTTCAATAAAATAAAAAATAAATAAAAAAATAATAAAATAAAGGTGCTCATTATTTACTGTAGTGTTCAAAATATATTTGTAAAAATTTAGTGACCTTGCTTCTAACATCTTTCATTCAAAACTAGTTCAGACTGAGCCCAGTATTTCACTCCCTAGAAACTTGGGTAAGCGTTTTGGATGATAGGCAGAGTAACTCACTAGAAAACTGATAAGACTGACTTCATAGTCGTTGTCTTTTTGTGTGCTACAATTGCACGCACATGCACACACACACACACAGACAAATTATTTACATTATTTGGAACTCTAATATTTTTTAAAAATGTATTTGGTACAAGGTCTCACTATATAGCTTGAACTTGTAATGATCCTCTTGTTTTTGACCATCCCAGTGCTGGAATTACAGGCGTGCGCCACCATGCCAGGTCTCAGTGGTGGCTCAGTACGACCAGAGGTGGGCTGGCGCAGCTTGTGAAGCACAGGATCAAGCTCCAGTCCATACACTGCCTAAACACATTCTTCGTCTGCTGAGCTATCTCACTGACCTTTTTTGTATTTTTTTTAGGGAAGAGTCTACAGGGTGTTCAGGGTCTACTACTAGATCAGTCTTGTATTGATCCGGCGCCAGCCACCATGTCCAGTCTCAATTGCCATCTCAGCGCGCCCCTGGGTCAGGGCCTGCACGGCAGGCCTGGGGATTGAAACCCCTGCCCTTGCACCTGCTTGCAGGCACTTTAATCCACTGAGCTCTTTGGCCAGCTCTCTGTAACTCTGGCTTATATATCTATATCTTTCATATCAAAATGATAATCAAAAATTTTTTTTTGTAGTGGATATTGAACTTGGGGCCATTTTTAATTCAGTGGTTCTATTGGTACATGCAATAAAGTCTCTTAGAACTTGTACCTATCCATATGCAATCTCTCTGTCTATCTTAGAAGTAACAGCCTCTGAAGAGTCCTGGAGTGAGGTAGATTCATGAGTAGACACCAGAGTTTTGATCAAAATACTGCCAGTGTCTCACAGAAAAAGGGCATGGTCCTTGACGCGGTCACTAGCGGTTTAGTGTGCATGGTATTGCCTCATTCTGGAACACAGCCCTACATGAGAGAAACAGTAGTCATCTGCATTACCTTCCTGAGAATTTAGTTCAGCAGGTTTGGAGTTTTAGCACTGAAAAAATAGAGAGAAATAATATATAATACATGACATGGAAAGGAAACTGACCAATATAATACTATGTTATTATTGTCACAGAAAAAAAAATTCTTTTTAGATAGGCCAGAAGAGAAGGGGCATGCTATTAAAATAAGTCCAAATCCATATATTTATTATTTAGCTTCCTAAATACTCAGATTATTTCTAGATACTTTTACAAAATCTGTAAATTCCACTCTCTCTAAAAAGCTATTCTTAAATAAATGAGGACAAATATTTTCTTCACCAAAATGGATTTCTTTTCCTTATTTTTGGTGTCTCAAAATACTATCAGAAGATAAGCATCCAAGGAGAAAAGCCACTTATCCAATCTCTAGTGACAATTTCAACTAACATTTTCAGACAAATTTCAGAAGCTACAATTGGAACATTTTAAAGGAAGTAATCAAAAGTCAGTTAATCAGGACCACATCTTAGGAAAGATTTATGAGAGTACTAAAAGAAGAAACTATACAGCAAAAGTGTAATTTTAACCCTCTGAAATTTAAAACATGTAATCCTTTAAATATTTAACTAAAAAATAAAATGCAAGCTACATGGAAGGAATATCCATAATGTATTATCTGATTATAGACTTGTGTGTTGAACATAGAATTCTTAACACTTACTATGAAGATGACAGAGAACCCTATAAAAGTGGAGGAATTTTTAAATAGATTTCTCACAAAACAATATATATTAATGGCAAAAAGCATGATAAAATGCACATCATTAGGTACTAAGAGAATGTGTATAAAATACTTAGATGAAACTGTACACAACTGAATAAAACTAAACATGGTATGAAATTCAGGTCATGTGGAGAAACTAAAACACTCATACATCACTAAAGAAAATATGAAATGTTTTGATCTCCTTGGAAAACTGCTGAGCATTTTTTAAAAAAACTTAAATATATACCTGGCATAAGACTGGTTATACTGCCAAAGTTTCCCAGAGAAATAAAACATAGGTCAAAGCAGACTTTTTAAAAAAATAATTTTATTAAGAAACAAATAGCAATGAGATAGTTTCAAAACCGATTAGTAAGACAGTTATAATAATTAATACATTTCATACTGTTGTCTTAGTGGTTATTCATTGTAAAAGATGCAGACCTGGTATTACACATGAGTATTCATGGTGGTTTGACTCATAACAACCAAAAATAGTAAATAACCCATGCTGATTAGCATGCTATTAGATAGTAAAAGACCACAAATAATAGAATGATATTCAGGAATAAAAATCCACAAATATCTGATACATAACAAACATAAAGTTGAATTTCAAATTCTCTATAGTAAGTGAAAAGGCTGGGCAAGGTGGCACATGCTTATAATCCTAACTCTCAGGAGGCTGAAACAGGAGGATCATCAGAAGTTCAAGACCAGCCTAAGCTACAAGTAAGCTCCAGGTCAGCCTGAACTTCACGGTGACACCCTGTCTCAAAAAGACAATAAAGCTGGAAAGATGTCAGAAGAAGAGCAAAGAAAAAAGACCCCCTTGGTTCCAGAAAATCTGAAAAAGAGGAAGGCATATCAAGCCCACAAAGCCATTCAGCCAAAGCAGACCCTTTTGGCAAAGAAAGAGAGGAAGGTAAAAGAGATCAGATTTAAGATACTGGAATGTTTCCTTTATGATTGCTGCAGCGGTGTGACTGGGTGCTGGTGAAATGAATAGAAGTGAATCCTCACACTTTGGAAGCAACTAATGAGCATTCCTTGGCCTTTGTTGTGCACCTCCGAAGTATTAAAGGCGTAAGCTCACTAGTACAGAAGACCATTGCAAGACTTCACCTAAGAAGTTGTTCAGTGATGTCTTTGCTAAAGTCATCCCCAAACTCTCAAAATGCTGTAGATAGTGGGGCCTTACGTGACCTGGGGATTTCCAAATCTGAAGTATGTCTGGTAATTCATTCTGAAACATGGACAGGGCAAGGTCACGAATAAGACCTTGATGGACAACGCTGGTGGAGCACCTGTGCAAGGTTGGAATCATTGGCCTGGAAGACCTCATTTACGAAATCCCCTTCCCAAAGGTGCATTTCCAGGTAATTGTCTGCTTCTTGTGCCCTTTCCACCCGTCTGTGGCCCAGCACTCTACCAAGAACAGGGTAGGCTTCTTCAAGGAAATGGGCTCACCTGGCTATCACGGTGAGTGCCTCAACCAGCTCATCTGCCAGTTGAACTAGTCCCGGACACTGGAAGGAAGTATAAGGGAATAGTCAGAGCTGAGGAGATGGCTCAGTGGAATAAATTCTTCCCTGGCAAGAGCAAGGGCCTGAGTTTAATCACCGGTTCCGCAAAAAAAAAAAAAAAGAAAGAAAAGAATAGGCATGGCAGGCACCTCTTAGCACCATCCAGTTGCAAGGAAGAGTTCCACTGTTTCCCATCAAGCCATGGCTGAAATAAACATTTGCTATGGAGGAAGAGTTCCTGTTTTGCCCCATCTTCTGTCCTGGAGCACATTGTTGATGAATGAGTAACCTAAGGTGGGTAGGAAGCTCTCTATCTCTATGGCTTGAGGCACTGGACCCACCCAGAGGCATACTTGAGTCTGGATCCACAGAGCTTTCATTCTAAAAGAAATACTGAAATACATTTACAATGGTCCAGAAAACAAGTGTCCAGCTATCTTGTTAAGGAGTCCAGGTTCTAGCTTTCAGTGATATAGCTTTGTGAGGTCTCAGGCCTGCCTGGCTCAGGTGGCTTTTGTACCTTGACTTGGAACTGACTCAGCTTCTTTTCCCTACCTCAGAATTTGGGAAGAGAGCCAGGCATTGTGGCACATGCCAGTAATCTGGACACTGGGAAGTCTGAGGCAGGAGAAACACTGAGTTTGAGGGTATCCAGGGGTACAAAGTGAGTTCGAGGACTGCCTGGACTGCATAGTGAAACCCTGTTTCAAAAAGACATAAATAAACTAGTAATTTGGGAAAGGGATGAATATCCCTCCTAGAAGGTAGGCATTCACTCAGGATTTGTTGCAAATTTCAGGATGTTCCTGGAGTCTTCTCTTTAAGACCTGTTAATCTTGTTTAAAAAAAGTCCTGTCAAAGCTGGGTGTGGTGGCACACACCTGTAATCCCAGCACTAGGGAGGCTGAAACAGGATCAGTATGAGTCAGAGCATAGCGAGACCCTAGACCAAATACATAAAATTAAAAAAGAAGACAATATATAAAGAAGATTCTATAAATACTGTATAATTTGTTTCCTACAGAAATTTTATGAAGTCCAAAGACATCTACAGTGACAGAAGCTCCTTGGTGGCTTGCACAAGTTGAATGTGGCTGAAGAGGAGCAGGAGACTTGGGCATGACTGCAAGGCTGTGTCTGTAATCAACAAGTACAACTGACAAAGCGCATTAAATTTTAAGTTAATTGAAACCAAACCATCATCTAAAAGTTCAGTATAACTTTAGGTAAACAAAGAAGTCACAGTTTATTTCAATACCATTCTTCCTGAAATAAAGAATAGACTCTGAGTATCATCTCAGTTATGTAAAAATACATGTTTATTTAATACCAAAGCAAAAACGATATCAAAATACATATCAATTTAGACAACTATGTTGGCAGTAATAACAAATGTGTAACAGATGACTTTTAAAAGGAAAATTTGAAAGATTTTTAGGTTGCCTAGAGGGGTAAATTTCTTTTCAAGTCTATCCATAGTTACACTAGTGTTATAGGGTCCTAGTTTTTTAAGAAGCCATTATATTACTTAAGCAATGAATGAATCTACATTTTGGAATTCCTACTATTCCTTAGGCTATCTTCATTCTCCTCATTAAGAATACTTATACTTAAAAATGTAACTGTAAAAATTTTCTTCCTTGGGTGATTAACAACTTCTTTTCCCTGGGTATCTCTGAATTACATTTACTTCCTTAGCTGACAATCATATAATATTTTATGCACTTTGGGCATGACAGAGCAAATGCATGTGAGAAAAAGAAAGCTGGGTTTCCTTCTGTGTTGTCTTCAAGTGGGAACATTGTCAGAAAATTCTGAAGGCTGGATTTGTGTAAATGGTTCTACTACCAGTTACAGAAATAGCATAATGTTTAAAGAAATCCTGTGAAGACTGAGTGGATAGTGGCATTTGGGAAAACTTGTATAAAAATCAAATAGGATCTGTGATATTTAGCAAGACTGCATCACATACTATTGTTATGAACAGAAAATGACTTGCATGACAGAGATGCTGTTTGCTAGCTTTGACAACAATTCTGTACATGGTATACATTCTTGATAAGACTGATCATTCTGTTTACAAAAGTAAATACCATTAAAAATAGAAGTGAATTGTCATTAAAAAATAAATGGTTGTCAAACCAAAATATTTTAGAGAATTGTTTATTTCTATCCTCTGATGCATATTATAAATTTTCAAGATAACAGCTTGATGCTTTAGGTAATAACTCTTGCAAAATGTCACACAGATTTTATAGCGTCACATAGGTTTTCCTTTAATGTTAAGGTTTAGGCATTCCCTGATGTTTTTTAGGGTCTCCCTTCTCAGTCGAGTGATGTGGGGAGGGATAATTGTGAAATAATAATAAAAAGAAACAAACCAGTAAAAAGGGTATGTTTTTTTCACATTGATTTTGGGAAAAATCATCAAAAGATTTGATATCAAATTATTTTCATAAATATTCTGAGAATATTTATTAGTTTATAATATATACAATATTTATGCCATTTGTATTTTCACACTTGAAGCAATTTGTAAGTAGTTTCCTTAATCCTTACAAAGAATTGCTAAAGTCCAGTAGAATTCAGTATTATGTAGTAAAGTAATTGATAAGATGTTGTTTTGATGTTTTAAGCATCTCTAATTCTCATACCTTCACTTCATTACCAATGAATGAGGTTACTACACACAAAACACACAAACAGTGGGGAATGCCAAGTAGTAAGGAAAAAGTTGCTGTTGTTGAAAATTGTGCAACAACATGTGAAACTGTGTTTCAGTGAGAGTGAGGCAAGACCTTGTACTACAGAAAGTTTGCATGAATTACATGGAACTATAGATCTTTCTTGTTCAAAGGACACTTGGTCAGGCTAACAATTATAAACAGGTAGGATTTTTAATCTGGTATTCATTTAGCTTCTAGAATTTCAGTGATTGAGGTTAGAAATGAAATATAGGTAATGTATTCCTGGAAGAAGTAATAGTATAAGTCAAGGCATGAATATAAAAAATGAAGTGCATTTTAACAATGACGACCCTATCAGATTTTGAGAGTGTACGTCTTAGGCAGAAATTTAATAAGTGCAGAAAATATGCAAGGTCTTCAAAAGTAATTAGATACATGATATATCTCTCTAGTATGAAAGCTACAAAATTCTTTGCAAAAGCAAATATAAAACTCTGAAAAATGTTAAGGTCCAAAAGTAAACTATATTTAGTTAGATACAAAAATATGCTAAATTTGTTTTATAATCTGCCTTAAGAAAAATAGTTCATGCTTTGGAGACAGCTCAGTGTCTTAAGTGCCTCCTTGGCAAGTGCAAGGTCCTGAGTTATATATATATATATATATATATATATATATATATATATATATATATATATACATGCTTGTCACAAGGATCAAACATGAAAGCCTCTAGAATCCTGTAATGTTGTTTAAATAAAACAAACTGTTTCAGATAAAGAAAAAATGCATCAATGCAGAAGTCATCTTTGAGGAAATACAGTATATGGCAATGCTGTAAGGGACAACAAGGCATTATATAGTTATGCAGACAAAACTGAGATATGTGCCAATCTTGTTCCTTCTGATTACAGTGTGAGCAAGAGATGACCCTATCCGATTATTTAATAGCAACTCCTCAAACAGAATGAGAAAAGGAAAGGATACATATAAAAGATGTAAGACAATCACTTAAAGAAAGGAAAACCAAGAGACATAAGAAAGGCACAGTGTTGAAATTAATATTTGAAGCCACTTTCACCTAGCACCTTTACAAAGTTTAAAGTGGACGCTGAAGGTTTAGAAGCAAAAGCAAAGCCATGGCACGTGGGGCTGGGAAAGAAAAACCTAGAGGTCTGGGTGTGCAAAGAATAAAAGGCACCAGTAAACAACAGTCTGCCAATATGTGCTTTCCAATGTCTTCCAGGAAGAACAAAAGTGTATCTGTACGTGCTAGCATTCATATGAACTTAAGCTGGCGTTGAGTGACTTGGATTGAAATATAATTATTTTCTCTAACTCCACATAAAAAACTGTAAATTCTCTCTAGAAAACATATTAACTGGAGCTTTACATTTTCTCTAAATTTTTAAATAAAATGACTGACTTTTACTTACTAAAGAACCAAGAATGATGTATAAAAGAATCCAAAAGCGTTAAGGAAAACAAAAGATAATAGGAGACTCACAAGAGATTCAGATATTGAAGGTGTCAGACTAATGCTTTTAATTTAATAGGAATAAATATTTATATGATTTCATGAGTTGATAGAGAATTTGGTAAGAAATAAGAGGCTATAAAATAATCAGACTTCAAGAGTTTTGTAGCAGCTGAAGAGAAGTCTAGAGCAGAGAGAGTTACGTCAAAACAAATTACTTAGCAAGATAAGAAAAAGAAAGACAGACTATTCAGTGAAGAATTTGAGACATTCAGGACATAGTGAGCAAGTGTAACAAGAGTTTTAATTGACATCCCAGAGAATATCACACAGAAGGAAGCAATGACTGGTGAGAAGATAATGGTAGATAACTTCCCAATGTACTGAGCCATCGACTCAAGGAGGGCTATGAAGGCTGATCCAACAAAGGAGGTCATATTTCGGTATATGGTAGTAAAGTTTCTGAAAACAAAAATCAAAAGAAAAACCTTGAAGGTAGGCAGAGATACCCAATACAACTATAATGAAACTATAAGAATTTTACTTGACCTAACCATTGCCTTTCCAGGTATCCTCCCAAAGTAGTTAAAGACACACTACAGAGATACATGCACACCCATTTTTATAGCAACACAATTTGTAAGAGCTAGAACTTGGAAACAGAATGGATAAATAAAAGGTGATATATACAAAATAGAGTACCACTCACCTACAAAGAAAGATAAACCTTAAGCCCTGGGAGGCAAATGGATGAGCAAAATGTTAAGTGAAGCCAGTCAGTTTCAGCATATTAAATATTACTTTATTTCTCTTAAATGAAGGATAAAATATTGTTACAATGAAAAAAAAAACAAATCAGTTAAATGTTAACCAAGTATCAATCTATAAAAGGCAAAATAAACTTTAAGGTAAATACATTACCAGGACTCAAAAAAAAAAAAAAAAAAACATACAGTTTTGGCCAGTAGTTATACATAGGCCCAGATTAAAACCCACAAGGATAGAGTTATATGCATTAACTATGGGATAAGTTAACACAATTTTTTCAAAAACTGATAAGACCAGCACAAAACAAAAATAAGTAAAAATGTTAAAAACTAGAATAAATAAATAGGAAGCATAGTTTCTACATTCAAACTGTAGAATCCTAAGGGCCAGCCAAATAGCTCTGCAGGTTCGATCCCTGGTCCTGCCATTCCAACTCTACCCCAGGGAGCATACTGAGATGGCAACTGAGACTAGGCATGGTGGTGCATGCCTGTAATTCCAGCTCTTGGGAGGCTGTAAACAGGCAGATCAATATGAATCCAATCTAGTAGTGAGACACTGAACACCCTGTAGACCCTTCCCTAAAAATACAAATAAAAAAAAAAGCAAACATCATAGAACACATTAACTTCAAGTACAGATAGTAAATATCAACATGAAACCAATAGTAAGCCATAGAATGGCTCTTAAATATCAATGGAGTTTTAAGCATATAAAATTGGGAATACATGTATTCTGACCACAGTGTATTAAGCTTTAAAACAATAACAAACAGAGATGTAGATTTCTGTGTATTTGAAAATGAAACAACATATTTCTAAATAACTACTGAAACAAGAAAATATCACTGGGAAGCAGAAAATATTTTTACTGAATGACTGTGAAGATTACTGTATCAAAACATTTTGGGTATTGCTAAATTTATGATTCAAGGGATGTTTATGCTACTATATATTTTTAATAAGTAAAAATTTAAAGTCATCAAGCATAAAACAGTGTTCAGATAATCTAAATATTGATCTAAACACACTAAGTGAACAGAAAATAGATATAGTAAATTAAAATCAGATACTAGGGAAGTGAAAACCCTATACAAATATACAATGGGGAAGATCTATATGCTCAAATAGTTAAGGGAGAAGAAGACAATTTTACAAATATTTGAAAATAAAAAAGCAAATAATATTATATATTAAATACACAAATTATAAGTTATTTCAATACTTTAAAATTAGACAGAAAACTACATTCCTAGAAAAAGATGATTTACTGAAACACTAAAAATAATAACAGAATTTTTTTTTTTTTTTGGTCTTTTTGAGACAGGGTCTTATTATGCAGTTCAGGCTGGCCTTAAGCTCACTTTATAGCTCAGGCTGGTCTCGAACTCACAACAATTCTCCTGCCTCAGCCTCCTGAGGGCAGAAAATCTTAATTGTTTTATGTCATTAAATAAATTGAATATCTTATTCAAATCTTCCATAATGAAATTTTAGTTTAAAATTGCCTTAGTAGTTATTTCTTCAAAATATTTAATTCTATCCTCATGCATAGAGTCAGAGGACCAACTCAAAATCTAAACAAGTGGGGAAATAAAAAGAAAAATAATATATGAATCTTTTACATGGACATAAATAAAAATCTTATACATTATATTTGTTAACCAAACCTAGTGAGAATAGGATAAAACTCACAATGAATGGTTATATTTTTAAAACTACAATAGAATACACAATTAAGACCACAACATCTAGAAAATGCATCTAGAAAATAAAAAGAGAAAGTAAACTATACAACTATGCTTGAAAACACTCAGTATCAACTATGAACACCAACTGACATAGCAATTCCCTTCATATATATAAATATATGTTTACCATAAATTAGAACATATTTGTATTCAAGGATTATGCAAGACTGTCATTAATGACATTATTTTTAACAACCTAAAATTAAGTAGGATCTACACATTGATTGATAGAAGAGCAAAATGACTGAAGTACAGTTACTGCAACAATACACATCAACTCATAAAAATCATCATAGATGAGAAGCTAGTAATGATAATTATATTTATGTAAGATTCAAAAAAATGGCAAAACCAAATTTTTGGTGTAAGAAATAGAGATATTAGACACTTTTAAGAAAGACGTTTAATAAAAACTAGGAGAATCAGGAAGATTCCGTGTAATTTGTTAAAATTTTATATTTTTACCTTAAAAAAAGGTAGTGTATCAGGTTTAGAATAATACAGAACAGTGTGTCCAAATAATTTTAAAGATTTACTGTATTTTATTCTTTAATAAGACACTTTGTAAAACATTGTTAAGGAAAAGGAAAGAACAACTAAATGAAACTTTTGTATTTCCTAGAATCATTAAACTCATGGATGGAAGAGAACTTTAATTATAGAGAATTTTTATTATAGAGTGTTATAATTTAAAGAATTATAGACTCATTGTAACTTTATAAACTCCAGATTAAGTGGTGTATGTATTGATGTTTTGAGAAAATTCATCAAGTTTTTATTGACATACGTGTTGTTTATACATGTACATTCATTCTAGTATGACAAGGCTTGTGATTTAAGAGCTTTATAAAGATTATGAGTACTTGAAACTAGTTAAAAGTGCTGATCAGGCTTTCCATCACTGGAAGAAAATACCTGGTATACATAATTTAATGGACCAGGGACTTATAGTTTCAGAGATGTCTCTACTCACATCAAGGCATACACCTCATGATGGAAGAGAATGGTGGAGAAAAGCTGCTTACTTTATGGATTCATGGAAGCAGGATAGAAAAGAGGCCCAAAGAGAAAGGGCCAGTAGCCAGGTAGAGTCCCTAGAGTAACACCCCATCATCCACTCAGATACACTCAAAAGCATGGTGTTATGTTTTATGGCTGGTTGTATTCCCAAAGCTTTATGCTATCATGAGGGGTATGGTTTTCAGAGCTGATAAATCTAGAGTTCATTCTTTGTGTAATGCTGGGAAATGGAGTGTGAGTACTACACCTGCCCTAGGGAAGATATCCTGAATATGATATAGGGGAAGAAAAGAGGCTTGTTCTTCTCCTTTTGCTCTTGTGGATTTGGATATTATCTACTGTTATGATTTGTGTCTGGGTGTCCCACCAAAGCCTCATTAAGTCTTGGGGGATGTTTCTAGAGTTTGTGATTAATTCATGATCCAATGGTGGGATTGGGGATGTGAGTGCTGTGTCATCCTGGGGCAGACAATCTACAGGTAAAAATAAGGAGGGGAGAGAGGCTTGCTAACAGCTCTTTGTTCTTTGCTTTTTCACTTTGATATTTTTTTCTCCCTCCATGAACTGCTGCCCTCTTCCATGTGCTTCTCTGCCTTAGAGCCAGTTGAGTATGGACTGAAACCTCCACTAACTGTGAGCTAAATAAACCTTTTCTTCCTGTCATGGTTTTGGGTTCTTTCAAGGGGAACAATATAGTAGAGGACATATTTTATAATAGTATTTTATAATGAATCACCTGTCATAGACTCCTGCTAAAGGCCTAAATCCTAATATCTTGCATGAGTCCAGTTGAAAACCTAGAGCTCATTACAGTACCTCCCACAAGTCCAACTGAAGGCCTAGAGTCCACAATGAAGTCTCATGCAGGTCTCCTTCATGGATCTGTTCTGGAAAGGACCAAAGGTCAGTGGTGGAATCTAGGAAGTCTATGCTAGCAGGATGAAGTATCGGTGCTAACAAGATGAGGTATCTGAACTGGGGCTAGGAAGAAATGCTCAAGGTAAACAGAAGAGCTCCCCCAAAAGTACCACAGCCATCTTCATCAACAGTGAGTTCCCAAGCTCCTCCAGTGATGAGGAAAGCTGAGTTCCTACTCAAGAAAGCCAATGTGACAAGCTTCTCCATGAGACTGAGCGGTGCACATGTTCCCCTCTAGAACCAGGAAGTCATACTCAAGATAAGAACCAAAGTTCCTCTAAAATTCACTATGAAAGCCAGCATGACAAGGTTCTCTAGAAGAACAGCCCAAGAGAATAAAAAGCTTTGAACAACTCCAAAAACTTCTCTAAATACACCCCTAACAGTGTAGCAACAGCTTCTCCTGTTTTTCCTTTTTGCTGTGGAAACAATCCTCGGGTGGCCTCCCATAACCAGCACCACTCTAGTTCAATTTAGCTGGGTATAAGAAGTAGACCACCAGTTAGCTATCTACTACACTTCCTTAATTTTGGTTGGCAGGTACCTGAGCTATCCACCAACATGAACTATTGCTCTCTGGCACATCACCCTGCCTTGGAGCTAGCTGATGATGAACTGAAACCTCCAGAAATTGTTAGCTAAATAAGCCATTCCTCCTTTACTTTTGAGCATCAGTACTTTATCTCATCAAAGAGAGAAATGTAACCAAGACCAAATTTAGTACCAGAGAAATGGGGTCATTGTTGTAACTATACCTGACCATACGGTTCAAGAACCTTTGGGAATGGCTAGTAGGAAGACATTGGAAGGTTTCAGAGATGTTTTATGAAAGAGTACAGCTAGAACACCTTGGGATGTTCTGCATGGAACAATTGGGTCAACACCCAAGCGACCAGAAAACTTATGGAAGTCATGCTGGTACAGACCATATTGGGAGGTTTTCACTGGAAAGGACTAACTGGCATTTGGA
The DNA here is from genome assembly GCA_004027165.1 of Ctenomys sociabilis. NCBI lineage: Eukaryota > Metazoa > Chordata > Mammalia > Rodentia > Ctenomyidae > Ctenomys > Ctenomys sociabilis. The sequence continues at coordinate 26,607 of PVKA01020246.1, read as the reverse complement.
GTCCATACGATGAGTGTTATGGCTTAGCAAAAAGTTTGTCTGCATTTTGCCATCTACACTAGTTTTGAAAGATAGTTGTGTAGGGTACATCCAACTGCATTGCAAGTTCTTTTCTTTCAGGACTTAAAATATTTCACTTTGTTTTGGTTACTCTTCTCATGTTGCTAGGACAGATACCCAAATTCCAAAATGAAGGAAATAAAGGTTCATTTAGTTCACAGTTAGTGGAGATTTCAGTGCATACTCCACTGGCTCCATGGCAGACTGAAGCAGTTCATGGCAACAGAAAACAAGGAAAAGCAGAGGTGGAACAGCAGGTGCAGCATCTGTCAAGCCTCTCTTCCCTTCAAGACAACTGCCAAGACTAGAGCTCCTCCAAGGAATTGATGGCAGCTGCTGAGAAGATCTGAGCTCTTGTGAAGTGACACAGCTGTGAGGATCAAGCTCCTTCGAGAAAGTGGCGCAGAATCTTTCCTCAACTGCTTTTACATAGTCTTTAAGTTCTGAGCCACAGTAGGGCAGGCCCTCCATGCCCTAGGCCATGGAGTCATTGAGCTGGTCCAGCAAAGTTTCTGACCCCTCAGGTCGACACAGTATATCAACCACCACACTGCTGAATCTAGATTTTGTCACTGATTCTTTGTGTAATCAGTGTAATCGGAGTGGGAATGACAGTGCTACACTTGCCCTAAGGAAGGTAGCATGCGTACAATATAAGGGAAGGAAAGAGGCCTGTTCCATTCTTTTGCTCTTGTTGCTTTTGGTGTCTTCCACCAACATGAACTGTTGTCCCTCTGCCACATCAGCCTGCCTTGAAGCCAGCTGGTTACAGCCTGACACACGCACAAACTATGAGCTAAGTAAACATTTCCTGCCTTAACTTGTGGTATTGAGTATTTTGTCACAGCAATAAGAGAAAAATGATTAAGACATATAGTTTGTTAATCATCTAGGCATTGTTTAATCCACTCAAGTTGGCAATTGAAATTATCATCACATTAAATATTGGTGCAGTCATAAAAACAATGAATGAAATTCTGTCATTTGGGACAACAAAGCTATAAACCACTGGATCCAGAATGAGTGTCTTTTGAACTTTGAAATCAGAAAATCATTACAAATATTGTTGTTCTGACTTTGTAACACCTTCCCTCAGTTCTTCTTTAGATTTTTGATGAAATAACTTTAATGCAGAATGTCATAAAGGACAAAAGGAGAAATAAGGGACGCCCCTTTAAACAATGGCATTATGTTTGAAGTTATGATAATATAAAAAGTGCTAGCTAAATGCTAAAGAAGTAATAATGCATGCTATTGTTGAAGCAGTTTTCTAAGAATTTCAAGATAAATTAAAAGCTCTATGATAAATTGAATGTTCCAAAACATTCATTTTGTGACCTCAGGCAAAGGTATTTTGATAATTTATAAGACTACTAATGAGAATTTATTATAATAACTCATTAAGATTTATGTGAAGTTTTTGATTTTACATATATCTACTGTGTCATTTAAAGACAATGAAGGGCTGGGGAGATAGGTCTCTGGTCTAAGCACCTGCCTGACAAACACAAGGATGTGGGTTTGATCCCTGGTAACTGGCCCCAGAACCCCAGATGCACCTGGCTAGGCACCAAAAATGGCATGGTGGTACATTCCCATAATCTCAGTGCTGGGGATGCTGAGACAAGAGAATCACTATGATTGTCAGCTTCATAGTGAGACCCTGTACCAATTAACTAAATAAATAAATGATTTTTTAAAAAATTAAGACAATGAAATTGTCATAAAATGATATCAAAGATGAAAATCAAACAGTAGCCTGTGGTTTGATTTTATTGTGCTTGTGTTTTGATATCCACTCCTTCAAGGAGAAGCCACCTAGAGGAGAAGGTTTCTGGGCAGCATCAACATGGGCATTTACTAAATGAGACAATTGCCTGGTATTGTTTTCTTCTGCAGTGCTTCAGTCTTCATTAGGTAGAGTGAATATGAAGAAAGGGGACTATACACTCCTGTCTTGACAGCTTTCTAGCCAGTCAAGAGACCTAATAATTATGGAAGCACAATGCAATTGTTTTACAGAGCAGGCCACAAGTGAGAAATGGCAGAAATGAACTACAATCAAGCCCATCAAGAAACTCAGCCAACCTCAGCTCAAATACTTTTTGAATCCATCTACTTTTCCCCTTTTTGCTAACAAAACATTCTATATTAAATCCTTATAATGACTGATATAGACTCACTAACAAGTTTTCCTAACGCTGAATCCTCCAAACCATTCTCTGTATTTATTAAAGTTATCTTTGAAATTAAATCTATATGCCTCATTCCTATGCATACAACTTTTTACTGAATTATAATTGCTCTTATAATCACTTCCAAGTATCTAGCACAGCCTAGTGTAGAATTCTATCCTGTCTATCACTGAGGAAAATCTTCAGACTTTCTTTGTAAATAAAAAGTATTGAGCTAATTTTTTGTCTTGAGACATTGGGAAAAAAAGAACGGGCAAAAGGTGAAGAATATCTTGTGAAATATGTAAAAAGGCAATAATAAAAGCAAAAAATGAGCTGAAAATATACAAGAAGTTTAACAAGGCCACATTTTGTTCTTTGAAATAATTTTGTAAATTAGACTAACCTTTGACAAGATGAATACAAAAGGGAAATGTCATCAAAGCAACATATGTGTAAAAAGGCTCACAATTGTAAATTTAGCAGAGATTAGAGCCATAATAAAATGATAAGAAAAATTAGTAAAGTGTATTTTCCTCATAGGCAAAATGAGCAACTTCAGGATAAAGGCAAATTATAAAACTATGTCCAGTCACAATTGAAAACAAAATGCTTTCATCCTATTACAAAAACACCACTTCCACTTAACCACAAATAAAAAGTTCTGAAATTTTATTAGTGATTCCATTAAACATTGATGGAACAAACAACTCTAATCCAATATATTTTTTCAGAGAAGATAAACCAAATGGAGTTCAACTATATTCGTTAGATGAGAGCAGAATATTTTGCTATTAAGGAAGGACAACATGGAAAGGAAAGTTTGCAAGGCAATCATGCTATGAAAGGAGTTATATTCCTACAACACAAGTCTTTTTAGCAATGAAAATGAATTACAAATAGTAGATCACAACTAAGCTGGATATTTCAGAAATTCCAAGTTGTTTAAAATTAAAACACAAAATTAGGATAAGTAATGCATTGACATATTAATAGTGACTAAACATATGACTTCAAAAGTAGATAAAGGAAAAGTATTCAGTATTGCTCAAACTTAACACACTAGGAACAGAAATATATATTGCTTCTGTGTTATATATGCCACTGAAAATATGACCGTTACTGAAACTTTAATATTACTTCAGTATTAATCATGAACAAAATAATCTTTTCTTTTTAAAATTAAGTAATTAATTTTTCAGTACAGGTCTCTATAAGCAGCTCAGACTCATAGTGATCTTCCTGTCTCAGCCCTCCCAGTGCTAGGATTACAGGTTTGTGCCACCATACCAAATTTCAGAGGCAGGTTTGGCACCCAGGATGGCATGACATGTCGTACAGGTGACGAAACCCTGGTCCTTTCTCTGGCCAGGCAGGTGCTTAGACTGCTGAGCTGACTTCCAAGCCCTAAAATAAAGAACCTAGTATTATGTATTTTAGTGAGAACCTAAATATAGGAATCACTAAATAAAAGAAATTAGGGCATGCATCAAAAAGAAATAACGTATGTTCATCAAAGAATATTAGTAACCTAAGTACATAAAACCAAGTCTAAACAGAAATAGAGAGTAATGAAAAAGAGAGAAGGATAAGGAAAAAAGGAAGCAGAAATGGAGGTATGATCACCAACAGATAAGAACATTTATTAAGAATATATAAATATGGGAAAGCAGGCATTAGTATTCAGCGAGTGCAATACCAAACTACGTGGCAAATGTATTCTCTACAAACCAGTAACTCAAAAACAAAACAAACAAACGAAACAAACCAGTAACTCTACTTAGGAATATACTTGAATGAATAAATAGATAAATAAATCCTAACATATATTCACTGGGAAGCCTGACAGCACTGTTAATAATAGTAAAAAAGAGAACATGATCTAAAAGTCCATCAATACTGCAATAGGTAAGTTGTCATGGTAGATTCACTTAAAACAGGGACAAAATTATGGACAATGAATAAGTTAATAAATTACAACTATAGTAAACAATGTAAATTGATACTTAAAATATCACTCTTAAGAAAAAGTATTTACCCTAATTTATGCATGCAGTGTGTTTTTAATGGGAAAGACCTAATTATGTTTCATGTTTGCATACATATATTTACACATATATGGTGAAGATACACATACAATAAACCTACAAAGATATGTTTGGTTTTCTTTTTTTCAGTATTGGGAATTGAACTCAGGATCTTGTGCTTATCAGGCACTTACTCTACTGAGCTATCTCCCTGGCCTTAAACCTATAAAGATAAACAAAAGAATAATTATCAAGTAAGTTGGCCATTTTAGAAAGTTAGAGAAGCAAGTGGTAATTTAATAATTACTAGTATTATATTATTTCTTAAATTGAGAAAACATTGCCCTGTTATTTTTGTCACTAGTGATATATTACATATATATATATATATATATATATATTAATTCATTATAGATATTCATTCATAATATCTATTATTTTGTATAAAATCATTTCATATCATAAAGAAAATATATTAATGCAATTTATAAATAATAGGCTGAAGATAAAAAGGACTTCTGTCAAGTCCAACATGCATTAAACTTAAATAAGAAGCTTCTAAAAAATTTAAAAATCAGTATTTATTTTTTAATTTGGCAAAGTACAACTCTTAAAAAATAATCTACAGTAACATACAAAATGGAAAAACTAACAAAAAGTCAATTATGCTTCTATAGCATCTCCATTCATGCAGCTCTGCCTTTTATGCACTTGGTAAAGGGTCTCACTATGCAGCTGGTGGGCCCCATGTTTTAGCACCTAGGCAAGCACTTTCATGTAGTTCTTTTATAGAGTTCTAAATGTTTTGGCTGCAACATTAATTTAGAATTAAAGAACATTCATTAGAATTTTTATGAGTATTTTTTTTTTCTTTTTTTTGGTGGAACTGGGGATTGAATTCAGGCAGTTGCACTTGCCAGGGAAGTGCTTATTCTGCTGAGCCATCTCCCCGGCATCTGTGTATATAGATTAGTTAGGATAGATATACACCTACTTTAGCTTAAGTCAATGAGAAGAAAGATTTGTTCTAATAATGTTTGGACAGGATATCCTTTATGTATCTTGTAATATGGATAACCACTAAGAAGTTAACAATGTACAAGGTATTAACTATTGAAACTGTCCTACTAATCAGCTTTGAAATTGTCTTATTGCTACTTGTTTCTCAATAAAATAAAATAAAATAAAATATTAAACATTTAAAAAAATATTTTAAAAAATTAAAATTAAATTTGAGTGCCTGGGGAGATGGCTCAGTAAAATAAGCCCTTGCCTGGCAAGCATAGAGTACTGAGTTCTATCCTCAGTACTGCAAAAAATAAAATTAAATTAAAAATTAAAATTAAATTTGAAGTATTTTTAAAAAAAGAATTTTTATGAAAGAAAAATAGTCATTTGATTCCTATTTTCTACCTAGTAAATACAGGAAATTTTTAGAACACACATATGCCAATGAATCAAATAAAATGCTTAAAATTTGTGGAAAATGTTTTAAAACATTATTGACTGATATCTTATAGTATTTACACGAATAGGGAAGTAAACCATGAGTATAAACAGGAAAAGTATGAATGCTTTAGATGGCTAATTTTTTTCAAATGAACCTATAAATTCCTTTAAGGCTTTAATACACATTCCAACAAAGGTATTAAAGAATATAGAAAGATTATTTTAAAACATATGTAGAAAAAGTATGACTAGCCAGATAATTTAAAATTAAGACCAATGAGATTTATACATCTGATTTTATTATACATTTATAGTAAGAAATAATTATGCTATTGGCATAGAGGTGCACAAACAGAAAAAAATGAAGCAATTTAGATACACACAATGAGATCAAGCCACACATGAAGTCATGAAATGTAATACCCAGCATTATAAATCCCTGCAGCTTGTAGCAGTACTAACTATGGGAGACAATCTAATTTAATCTTTGATAAAGTCATACATAAAAACTGAAATACAAATGTGTTAGAGCCACAAGTGAAAGATAAATATTAAAAACCACATATAAAAATATAGAAGAACATGTGGCCTCCAAAACAGAAAGGGTTTTTCATGCCAGACATGCACTATATAAACCATATTTGGAGCTCAGAAAGAGCCATACCTGAGAAACAGGAATCAAACTGAATAGTTACAGGAAACCTGTAATATTTACTTTTTTGATTATATAAATAATATCTTAAAATTATTACTGTATTATGTTAATTAGTAAAATTAATCACTGAAAATAGTTAGAGTAGTAACATTTGAAAAAGGAAAGCATGCATATCTTATGATTCAGCATTTTCATTTCTCACATAGGCAGTCATTTGCATAAAGAGACAAACTGTATATGACAATGGGTAATTAGATGTTTTAGGTGAAATAATAGTAAAAATGGCATTCACTAACAGAACAAAAATTTTGGTATATTGACTTAATAGACAAAATCAAAATAAAGATTTATAATCATGTAAGAGTGGATGAATTTCATGAATATTACACAATATTTATTGAAAAAGAACATAATTATATTTTATACAGCTAAATTTAAAGGTACAAATATATATAGTATATTAATATGTGTATATTTGGTGATAATATAAATGCAAAAATAAAAGCTCAGATTCTAATAGTGCTAATGGTATGTTGTAAGATATATAATATGAATATTTATAATAACAAACTTAATAGTTCTATCTCTTCCATCCCCCAAATACGCTCCAAGGGAAAATCATTTTCAAATCCATTAATGGTGATGAAGCTTTTATTTAGATATCTCTCCAGAGTCTCATGCAGTCATAGGTGGGGCTTTCTCTGAGGCAGCTACATCTACAGTGTATGACAGTAAAATTCATTCAGGATGCAATGCTAGGATCAAGAAACTGAGGGGATGTGACTCAGCAGCATAAGGACTTGATTGGCAAGAGTAAGCTTCTGAGTTTGATTTCCAATACAAAAACAAAAAAGCTCTAGGATTAAAGATATAAGTGCCATTTACCCTAAGTAGCCTGGGAAAGATATAAAGAACTGTGGCCGGCCCTAATTGCTTTATTACATTCTGCCATCATGAATGTCCTTTGCCATTCCTGTCCACAATGCCAACCTGCCCTAGAGCCAGCTGATTATGGACAGAAACCTCTACAAATTGTAAGATTTTGCACTTTTGTCTTTACACTTAAATTATTACACTATGAAGTTTGTTAGATTAGTCTGATATTTGCAGAGCTGTAGGAGACACTTCCTGGTCCTCGTCTCAGTCCAAGAAACCAGTATTTGTAATCCCAGAGTTATGTTATTGGAATCCCATCAAGCTGATTCCAATCTACCACTTTCCATGCAGCCCACGGCGAAAATGAGGACACTAAATTATATTTTTAATCATCGGGGAGTCAAGGGGCTCTAAGTCCTGCCATGACATGGCTTTCCTGAACCAAGAGAGTGACCCAGGTCCTCACCCAGTTTTTATTCAATTGGGGAGTGACTTGAGGAGGATTAACTGAGAATTGTGTGAAGTAGGTGACTACTGTGAGCTGAACTAGGTGGGTGGCCTACATTTACCTCTGCCATATGCAGAGAGGATATGCAGAGAGAGTAATCTGCATTATATAGTATTTAATGTTTTGGGAAGTCTAGGGTTTCAGCTTTGATGTAGTCTTTCAAGCCCCAGGAAGTCATAGCCTCTGTCTTGAGGCTCGATCCCAGCTGGCAGTGAGGAGCATTAGCTCTACTGTCCTGTCTCCACCCGGCTCACGTTAAGGAGCAGCAGGCTTACCAGGGAAACACGCATGCCACCTTCAAAGACTATCACCAGCACCTCAGCTAGACCAATACACATTGCTTAAGGCCAATTGAAGGATAAACAGAAGTCCTAGCCAGCTCTGTACATAACAATAGGAGGAAATAGGATAAGACTCAGTCAAAATGGAGACAGTTGCTCTTCTTCCAAGTAGAGCTGCTCAGGTGGTCCCCCACACAAAGCTAATTTAGGATTACGTACTTTGCTTAAGGATGTAATTGTAACATTTCAAAATGAGTCTCCAGGACTTATATTATTCTGATAATACAAATATACCACATTTCCTATTAACCTCCTCTGCAGCTTGCTGGTCTATCAGAGTTGCCTGTCCATCCCACCTCCACCCTCTGAATTTGTCTTGAGAGACATGTATTTCTTTTGCTCTCTATTGAGGCAATTTTCTTGCCTTTAAGTCAAATTTCTCTGAAAAACAACCGCAGCAACTGTTCTGCTTTAGTTCTAAATTGTCCTCCACAGCTTCCTGTGCTCATCGGTGGGGATCTTGAACAGTCATTGCATTATGGGGCAGTGATTGGTGGGTGCTCCAGGCAGTCTGACTGGAAGAGGGGCATCCTATGCACAGGGCCTGGAGGGGTCTGTCTCCCTTCCTGACTCCTCCTTTCCCTCTCAACATTGTGGGCGCCATGAGGTGTACTGCTCTGTCTTCCTGTCCTAGAGCAAGTTGACTTTAGATGAAGCCTCAACAAATTGTCAGCCAAAATAAGCCTCACGCCCTTTAGATTTCAGGTGTTCATTACTGTGTGTTTCAGAAATGAGGGAGGAACACAGACAGAAACAAATGACTCTCTTTTCTCACTGACATTTAAACTGAGGCCTGGCATTATCACAGCATCAGCTGCTTTCAATTAAGTTTCTCAGGCTGTTGCTGATAACTGTGTAAACATGTTTCTATTTTCAAAAGGGCCCTGGATCTTTTAAACATCAGTCAACACCATAGAAACAACATCATGTTATAACTATAATTTTTTAAAAATTTTATTGTATATATCTATTAGCAGAATTTTCTTGTTTATACCTAAACCCCAAGTTCAAGTGAAATTATACCAATTACATTTGTTTTTAATGTTTGCTTTGCTTGGCCTTTTGCTATAATAGGTGAACAAACAAGATTCTTCCTATATTATCAGATGATACTTGCAATATTAATACAAGCAAAATTAGTTAGCAGCTGCAACACATTTGAAAGAAGTAATAGCAGTTCCTGAAATAGATTTTCTTTTCATTTCTGAATTGTGATGCAACAACTTCTTTACAGCAGTGGCCTGTGGTGACTCCCAGTGGGTGTTCAGGGTCAGATCAATTCAATCCAATAAGTCTATGCTCAAATTAACATAAAAGGAGCAATTCCAATAATTTACCTGAGTGCTTTCTTTGTGCACAGAAGGAATAGGAGTACCTATATATTTATGTAGTACAAAAATATCATTTGAAAATAATAGCCTTTATTCTCTCCTTAAAAAGTAAGAAAGCTACAGGCTGGAAAAGAAATGTGAAATTCTTTAGGACTGGAAATTAGACTGTTAGGATGATCAGATTTTAAAGCATTTTGATAGATGCTGATTATGGATAGAGACAGATAGATAAATTGCATGTATTTCCTAATAAAGAATGTACACAGAAATATTAAAAATGAACACATATTTTCCAAATAAAGAGCTAATGTTGGCCTCCCAGAAAGGAAAGTGCTGACCAGCTGTGGCTTCAATGGTATTCCATGGTAGGTCAATAGAAAGATACTGTAAACAGAATAATTACCTTTAGAGTATGAAACAAATGACCTCTTCTGTGTTCACTGTTTTCATATATTGATTTTCAACACTAAAGCTCTGCTAAGTGCTTAAGTACAATTCTCTTTGGTGACACAGTAAATGATCACATTTATATTTTATCAGAAAGGAGTACATTGGAGGGCCAGAGTTTTGGTTGAATTTTGTGTTTTGGGGTTTTTCCAGATTAAGAAACAGTGAGTTAGAGCAAAGTAGTAGTGCAAATCTTGTTAAGCAGCAAAGGAAGGACAAAACCAGGCTTTCTGACTAATATAAGTTTTCTCATTTTCCAGGAGTTTCCATGCGGCCCTGAGAAACGTACACCATTTCATCAAATGATATAAGAGACAATGGAAGGAAATCAAGGGGTTCCCTACGTTTACTCACTCTCATGTGTCACCTGTGCTCTTAGGACACAGAGAGCACATCTACTTTCATTAGGAAGGTAAATTTTTATCCAAACACTGTTCCTTATGCCTAGATTGTAAATTCTGAGAATGCTGTTATGGGCAGCATGGCTTCAAAGAGCAGAAAAATACAGACCTGGTAAAATAAATGGTCTTAGGGCTGGCCAAATAGCTCAGCAGATTAAAGCACCTGCTTAGGCAGATGCAATGGCCAGGGTTCGACCCCTGTGGTGCCGCGCCTGCCCCGCCCCGGAGGCACATTGAGATGGTGATTGACACTGGCTGTGGTGGCACGTGCCTGTAATCCTAGCTCTTGGGAGATCCTCAGAGGAGGATCACTAAGAGTATGGTCTATGTAGATCCTGTCCTAAAATATAAAATAAGTACATAAATAAAGATGAATAAATAAATAAATGTGTAAATAAAATGGTCTTACCTGCAGTGTGTGACGTGGCCTGGACCATAACGCACGTGTCCTGACCACGTGATCATCTTTCCATTACTCGAGGAAATTATTTAATTTTATTCTAGAGAATAGCATTTCATTTTATAAAATCACTTTCCTCTTAATTTGAAAAGATAAGCTTTGTGACCCTCTATGTTGAGTGATTACAAAGATATCAGATACCAGTCACCCATTTCTGCCATCAACTTTTTTTTTTCCCCTCTTCTGGTGTAGATTTGCTTTCCTTCATTTCTGACCACAAGATTATCCAGGAGTCGTTGAAGCCAATCAACTTAGTCATTCTGCCATTCACTCTGAATGGTTGGGCCTAAAACCCAATGTAACAGGATCCGATGAGATTTGTGGGAACTGGCTGAATATCCCATGGACAAAGCTTCTTAGAGGAGCTAGAAGAAGAAATATTTTGCTTTGGACTTAGTGTTTTGATGAGCTAGAATAGGAGCCGTTTTAAGCTCCTGATACCAAAAGAAGGTGCTACCCTAAAGTGAAGACATAGAAGTTAAGTTCAGCTGTAGAACAAATAAAATAATCTGTTGTAAATAAAGAGGGACGTGGGGTTGAAGGGAAGGGAATGGAGTAGGAAAATTGCCCACATGTTTGTTTGTCCTGGTGGAAAATAAAAGGAATCATTCACTCCAGATGCAGGTGTAGTTATTGTGGGTATTTTATATTTTAGAGCAGTATTCTCATGCTGGGGTAGAAACAGATACTCCATAGGTCCTTCATGTGTGAAGCCCCGGGGAGCAAGCAGTCTCAGTGTGCACATCTGTAACTGCAGCTGTGGGGTGTTCCTTTCGACAAAGTTGTCACCCACTTACTCTGGATATGGGCAGAAATGGTTTCTACTCTACCATTCTATTGTTTGCAAACTTTCTTACTATTTGCCTTCATTATTTTTGCTACACATTTTATTTTTATTTAAATGTTTTAAGCAACCAAAGAACAAACCTACAAGTAAAGATGCAGTAAAAATGAATTGCTTGCTATTCATTATTTCATGTATTTCAACTATAGCACTAAACAAATAAATAATAACATGTATTTAAATTTTGTAGGTATTATGCTTTTGTGATTTTTATGATACTTGCTTAACATGTGTGTGACATAAAAATAGTTAAAAGAGAAGTAGCTTGAGATGATGGCTAGCTTTGTTCAGTGCTTTAAAAAATTTTGAAAACAATCTAAGCATGATTGTTAAAATCATATGCATTAAGTGCATGTAAATGGAATAACATATGTTTTTATATTAGGACAGGATCTAGAGGGTCTACAGGGTCTCACTGCACAGATCAGACTTCTGTTTACAGCCTCCCAAGGGCTGGGATTGCAGGCTCCCACCACCACACCTAGTCTCAATAGCCTTCTCAGCACATGCCCCCACGGGCAGGCCCAAGGATCAAACTCCCAGCCCCTGCGTTTGTCTAAGTAGGCACTGTAATCTGCTGAGCTATTTGTCTGGCCCTGAAATAAGAATGTTATGAATGGACTTTATCTACTTTCTTTATAACTTTTCCTGCAAATTACACTTTTGGTTTTCAAACTTCTCTGATGGAGATTCTATGTTCTTGGATATTTATTTCTTATTTCCTCTTGAAAATTAATGGGTTTCATCCAAGCTTAAAGCCAAAAGTAATACAACTACCACTCTCAACTATGTACCATACCTTCCCTCTTACCTGGCAAAAATAATTGAAGTTTTAAAATATCTGTTTTATGGTGGAGGGGGATATGAGAAAAAAGATTAATGTACTCTGTTTGAAATTATGGTATATGGTATTTTGTAACTTAGAAAGACACAATCTTCTTGGCCCATCATACCACTGAGTAGCATCAACTGTAGGTTTTGCTTCCAGTTCATGTTTGGATCTTAAGAATTTCTTGAAACTTACAGTAGCATCAACTGTAAGTTTTGTGGCTTCCCTTTAGTTTTGGCCCTTTATTCTCTTTGTCACGTGTACAAGATGACCTCTTCAGCCTTCCACCTTGTATTGACCATTCCTGTTTGGTGGAAAAGGCTCCATTCAATGTCTAAGCTACCTGCATCCTGATTGCATCCCACAAATGACTTCTCTCATCCTTTTCCTGGCAGCACATAGTGAGAAACACTCAGGGAGACCAAGAATGAGACACAACCATGCTGTGCTCAGTAGGTGGGATACTATGGCAACTATATGACTTCACATTGGGATTTTCCAAGGATGTCACAAGGTTTACATTTTTAAGCACCAAGTTTTACCTTTTCCACGTGTTAGTGAGTCAGGCAAGATGTGGTTAAATTTTAGCTTACCTTTCAGTTTTGTTTTCCCAAGCTAACGACTGTCTTCTCTGTGGGTTGTGTGATTGCCTAAGCAGGAAGGGCACATCTACAATGGAGGCAAAATGGAATCACTGTAACCATGGCCCGTTCTCTCCTTAGATATTCAGATTGTGTTTATCGGCCTAAGCACCCTCCCTATTCTGAATAGTCTGTTAAGGTCAGCTTTTAAAATCCCTTCTCTTTCTCTCCTTTCGACAAAGTTGTCGAAATAATGATGGGGTTAAGTTGTACCCATTGCTCATGCTACAGAATTTTTTCTCAGTACTCTACATAAAACACCAAACAAAAATGCCATTTAAAAAGGGGTGTACTTTTCTTTTTTCCTTTTAGAATATAAGTTCCTCAAGAGCAGAATTCTAAACTGTAGATTGGGTCTGTATTCAGTTGGAGTTCTGTATGTTCTATTGGCTTCATATACTGTAAGTGCTGAATAAATATCGATGATAAGATACAGTGAGTCTTGCTAACAGGTGTAAGATAAATGAAATCCCAAACACTGCTTTGTTGCTTATTTTGTTATGATCTGAAAATTAAATTGGAAATATTGACCAGTTTGGACATTTCTGCTCAAATAATAGCATTCAAATAAAAGTGTAATGGTGAAGCCAGCAAGATAGCTCAGTGGACTAAGCCCCTACCTACGCAAGCACAGGGACCGAGGCTCGGTCCCTGGCACCACATGCCACATGGGCCCCATCCCTGGGTGTGCTGAGCTGGCCACCTAGACAGGGTGTGGTGGCACAAGCCTGTAATCCCAGCACTGTGGAGGCTGAGACAGGAGGATCGCTATGAGTCAGAGCTGCATAGCGAGACCCTGTGCCAAATACATTTAAAAAAAAAGTGCAATGAGGGTTCCAGGATCTTTATTTACAGGAACTAAGTCTTCATATTTTTGGACAGCACAATGAATCTTGATTCATTGTTCTTTTACTTTAACCTATCATAACTTTTATAAGTAAGATGGGTTGTCATTGAGTAAATTGTAAATAAATTCTGAAACTGGTAATGAAGACAACTAAAATATAATATAAAAACAAACAAGTTTGTACTGTGTAAGTGGATGGCTTGCTGAGCCATCACCCAGGCAACCACCATTCAGTTCCAGGCATAGAATGTACTCAGCATCCTTTACATTTCTTCCCAATCACAACTCTCTCCCTCTGTACCAAAGCCAACCCTACATGCAGATTTGGTTTTGTTTTTTAGGTTCTTTGAATCAATGAAAATGAGAGGATTTTATTGCCAGGCTTAATGTGGCTTCAGTACTTTTGCTTGAATACGGTTGGCTAGCTGCAGATATAGTTGTCTACTTGGAAAATTGAGAAATATAGCTCAGGTATCACCCCCACTTGCATTGTGGTGAAGACCTGTCAGGTACAGCAAGCAAATATCTATTGCAGTCTTAGTAAGGGCCTTCCAATTCCTCTATCTTCCCCAAATCTTATCATCATCAGAGACCAGGAGCAAAGCTAAAATTCTTCCTTCATATATTAATACTTTAATATTTTATGTGTCAAAATTGAGTTACTTTTAAATCAGTCCAAGCAGAATCAAAGTTATCACCATGTGATCATATTAATTTCTACGTAAATTTTTGAAGTAAAAAAGTAGTCAAACATGAGGTTCAGAGGGGAGCCTACTAATCTTTCATGAATTTTGTAGCAGTAAGAATCATGTACATGAATATCAGTAGGCTTATATACTTAGTCAAAATGAAATAGATAAATATTGTCAAAAAATATTGTCACAGAGGGCTCCTTAATACTATTGTCCTAAATCAGTTTTCAAATGTATGGTTTTGAATTTTATTCTCTCAAAATTAATAGGTTGAAACATTAATTCAAATGTTTCTGAATTTAGAGATAGGTGTTTAAGGGGGTAACAAAGGTTAAATGAGGTAGGGTTCAGGAAACCAGCAACCTTAAGTGTCCATATAAGATTAATAGACATCATACAAAAGAAAGGTCATGGGTCCGAACCAAAAAGAGAGTGCACACTAGAAACTAGGTCTTACCTTGATCTTGGACTTCTAGTCTCCCAAATTGTGAAACAATTAATTTACATATTCTTGCCATCTTGCCTATGATATTCTATTCTGAAAGTCTGGGAAGACTCATATAATAATAGTTCTCTGGTCATAAGTAAAATCACTATTTCTTGACATAGTTCTCATGCATATTTATCCCAGCCATACCTCCACTACAATTCCCTTCACCTTTTCTTTCCATATAGACGTCTTTCAACCTCTAATCTAACCTATATTTCTGTAAAGCTCCTGGGAAGTTTGCATTTCAACATGACATCATGTATCACCTATGTTGTTTTCTACTGTATGCAAAATTGATTATAATCTCATGATTCTTGGCATCTGTCTTTGTGAAAAGGAGCCCTCTTCTCTAACCACACAAGTTCATGATCTAAGTGTCAGTCCACTGTACAGCAGTTGTGAATTATTACACGTAGAACTGATAATCAGAAAGCTTTCAGGTTAGTAGAGGCAGCAGCTGAATTTGACTTTGAAAGAGAGTTTTCAGAAACAGAGAATTTTAGTAACAATAGCTCCTAGGTAAATTGTACCATTTTCTCAGTTAGCACTCAAATTTTAAAAGAAATATTCTAAATGAGCAAATAAACAAATTATTAGTGAAAATATTTGACATATTTTTGTACTATGCTACACTACTATGTAATATATTATGCCTTTTCTTTTCAGTGTTTAAAAAAGAGATAAATATCACCAATTCCCTGTTATTTATTTATGGCAAAGTGGATCTGAGAAGATTAATTAATGAGGTATTTACGTATTTGGGTATCCACATGCTAAAACCTTTAGAGGATTTAAACGGTGATTCTTTGGGTGTGGAATGAACTTATTCTTTACTCATTTGATCTCGCTCATTTGCTGGAGATGTTTCTTATTTCATATGATATCTACAAATGCCTTTATAATATTTATATTCAAGGTTCAAAAATCAAGTTCTAAGAATTTCTAGGAGAGTCATGTAACAGAATTGTTTTGATTTAACATGCCTGAATGGCTTTCTAATTGTAGTGAAACACACACATTCACCCCTTTCAGCTAAAAAGTACTTTCGTTTGAGGGAGAAACGTTGCATAGTGTGGGGCTCTAAACATCAGCCCCCAGCTCACCTGCAGTCAGTCGTATTTTCTTTCCACTCAGCCCAATCAAGCTCGCCACAGGTGGAACCGTCAGCAGCCCACCCTCCCACCTAATGATGGTGGTGTGGGCTGTGCAATTGCCATAAGATGTTCAAAGTGTCAGTACTGGCTCAAAAGGAAAGTGGGGAACCACAGCTTTCTCATTTTACAAGCCCCCTACCTACAAATGAACAACGTTTGCTAAAAAGGACCTGAAAGCTCTTGACACAGAGAACAATTTATGAAGAAAATAATTTTAAAGACTATCCTGGAAGTTTGTGGATAAATTACTAAATTTTATGTTCCTGTGTTTGAGCTAAATGGAAAATGTACAGCCAGTATTTGTTCTTTCCCTTTAAACTGTATTTCTACTTTATATTGTCTTGTTTACTTGAAGCTTTCCTATAAAAATGGTTTCAAAATTAAAAACTCTTTTGGAAACAATCTTGAAACCAGGAAGCATTTCAGAGGCCCATTAGTGCAGTGTGTTATTTCCACCATGGCTAGTGCTTTGGGCTTTCAAAACACAGCAACCTTGTTATCCTTGCATGTCTACCCCTCCAGTCCATCCCAGGATCTGCCTTCACCTCGTTCTGCCGCCAATACCCTTTTGTTGTTGGAATTACTGTCCCCTTCTCTCCGCTGCTCTAGAGTTTGGAGAACAATGCTTTCAGGAAGCCAAACTCTTTCAAGATATGAGTGCTGTGCCTGTATACAAGCTTAAGCTTCACAATGATTGCAAATAAACTAAAAACTTCCAGCACACAATCAAGTTGCTTCACTGCTCTAGGGTCTCATGTATATTTGACTCACAAGATTTCAACGTATTCTCCAGCATTAAATAGTCAGTTGTACAACACTCCTAGTTGAGCACTGCTTTCTTATTAGAACATGTTTGCAGTATATGTTTATAATTCCCTCTAGGCAATTGGTACATATATGGGAAACATCCTAATGCCTTTTTCATTATTTTTCCCCTCACATCTCTATCTTCTGAGCCCCTTCCTATCTAGAAAATAATCTCTTTCTCTACTTCCAATTATCTCTTAGTTTGCTCTATATTTATATTTAAAGTTTATGTGTCTGGGTTCTTCAATTTAAAATTATGGTGTCAAGATTCACCCATTTTGCTACAGATGACTCCTTTATCTTTCTCTATGGCAGAGCAGTACTCCATTGTGTGTAAATACTATGTTGATTTTATCCATTCACCTGCTGATGTACATACAGACTGTAAGATTTAGCTCTTATGAATCGTGCTGCTATGCAAATGCTCATGCACGTACACGATGTCTTTAATTGTTTTGGATGTCCACAAGAGGTCAAATGGAATTTCTAGGTTCAATTTTTTCAAGAATTTCCACACTGATTCTCACAGTGTTGTTACTAATTTACATTCCCATGAACCATGTTAAAGCATTTCCTTCTCTCCCAGTAATCCTACCAGCATTTGGTATAGTTTGATTTATTGTACAGACATTGTTTCTGAAGTACTGTGGAATCCCAGTGCTGTATTTCTCAAGTGGCCATTACTGATGATTTCTTTTCTTACACTTAGGGTCATTTGTGCTTCTGAGCATATATTCATTTCATTTTCCCATTTTCAAGCACGTCTTTTATTTGAGGAGATTCTTTTTTTTCAGTTCTTAGTATGTTCTATATCTTAGACTTTTGTCTAGTGTCTAGGCAGGTTTTACCGCTGTCAAAAAATAAAAAAAATCCCCATTCTGTAGATTGTCTCTTCACTCTCTTGTTGCTACTTTTGCTGTGAAGAAACTTTTTCAATTTAATATGATCCCATTTGTCAATTCTTGGTACTATTTCTTACATCATTGGGGCTCTGTTAATAAAGTCCTTACCTAAAGAAAGAACTTCAAGAGTTTTATCTTGGGGCCAGGGAGATGGCTCAGTGGAATAAATGCTTCCCTGGCAAGCGCAAAGCCCTGAGTTCAATCCCTGGTTCCGGAAAAAAAAAAAAAAAAAAAAAAAAAAGAGCTTTGTCTATTTTATCTTAGAGCAGATAAAATTTAGATATTTGATCCATTTTCAATGTATTTCAGTACACTATTCATATAAATGGATTCATTTCCTCCCCAAAGAAACTTGTATTTCTATTGTTCCAGGATCTAAGTCACCACTGAAACACACTGCTTTCTTAGTTTGGTTCTTAGTTATACCTAACCAGTGTTTTCTCCACAACAAATGAGATGCCTTTGTGCACTAGTGGTCAGTTAGACCACTCAGTGTCCTACTGGGAATCTGATTAAATGTGACTTTGATTTCTCCAAATTGATTTTTAAGTAGAGGAATCAGGTCTGTTTGTCAATGCTCCAAAAATTATACTGAGAACTTTCAAGCATAGTTCTGTTTAGGATAACTAAGCAGGTTTTTACAAACCCACAGACCAATTTGACTGAAGACTCTCAATTTGCTGAAGTATGAACATAAATATTATATGAACAATTGCTATGAACATTGCTTTGGGAAATATTTTATATTTTTGAATATTGAGTTTCATTTAT
This sequence comes from Ctenomys sociabilis, assembly GCA_004027165.1. Lineage (NCBI taxonomy): Eukaryota > Metazoa > Chordata > Mammalia > Rodentia > Ctenomyidae > Ctenomys > Ctenomys sociabilis. The sequence goes on along the minus strand of PVKA01020246.1, from coordinate 7,901 downwards.
ATTAACTTAAAATAGTAATTTCTATGACTTTTGGTATACTTTCAATATTTAAGGCAGGTAATATTTTAATTTGATATTAAGTGCTCCTCATCCTTCCACCAGAGCTCAAGTTCTTACTCATAAACTTATGCTGAGAGGGGTAAATGTGGTAGAATTGTCTTTAAGCTCCTTGCATATTTAGAAACCTTATTTTATAGAAGAAACAAGTGAGGACAAAGAATGTAACACATACTACCCTGGAGTGTGTGATCAGTATATTCCCATGGATTCAAAAATATCATAGCTTAAACAAATCATCAAAGTATTTGACAACAGGGAAGACCTGTTAGTTATTGAAATGAATGCACTCTCCTGTGCTTCAGGTAGGGCTGAAACTCTGATCTTGACATACTGACTACTGATGTAAGCAGCCCTCCCTTCTTTTGGAATCAGCCTGCAGTAGCTCTGTGGACTTATTTCTAGCTTGTTCCAGCAGGCCTCAAGAAAAAAGTCTGGTTACATTGCCTGTGCTATCTTGTAGCTGTACTTTCTGTTTTCTTTCATTAGCATCACACATACATACATATAGGTAACTTTATCCTCCCTTTCCATGATTATCAACTTTTTTAAAGCACGTTACTAATTGAGGCACTACGTTCTAAGTATCACTCTAATACATTTTTGGTCCTTTATGAAAATCCACTTCATCTCCCGGAATACTGCTACTGCAGTATTAAGTGAGTGGCAAATGTATGATCACTTTTCATTGGTCCATTTGATGCTCGGCCTTACCAATACACAAGTCTTTGCTCTGCCATTGGTGAGATTGCCAAGAAGTAAAGTGTAATTTGATTCAGTATAAAGCAAATTTTTTACATCAACAGAAACAAAGGACCTCTAGGTTCTTAGTAAAGAGTCTGCCTTAGTATTCTCAGATGACCATTTGTTATGTTAAGTGAGACTAATAGGAAGATAGAAAAAGCACATACACAGACCCCAGAAGAAATAGGTGCCAGGGAATTAAATGAGAGAATCTGAAAGACATAGGCCCCAAAACATGGTCATACGGAAAATTGTTCTTGGGAGTTTGTTAAGCCCACACTACCAGTGAACAACTTAAGTCCCTCTTCTGCTTAGTCTGTGCCTTAGTGTCTGAACAAAAGGAAAGTACAGTGGCAGAAATGGGACGGGATTGTGCTGTCAGTTATCCCTGGGAGAAGAAATGGTGTTGAGAAAACTTAGCAATTCTGAATTTCATGCCAGACAAGGGTCCTGCAAAGTCTCACACACTAGGGGAAAGATATAAGGATATCCCTGGGAGATGTTTATTTAGCCTCTAAAATCATTTTAAGTTGGAAACTTACTGGTTTTGCAGGTAGTAGTCTACTTTGGATTTTTTAAAATTTTCTTTTATTGTTAGTGTGTGTTTGTTACATCTAATATCCATTTATCCCGGGGAATTGGTACATACACACTGCATCATGATCTGCTTCAACTTCTCCCCTTCTTTCTCCAAAATATCGTATTCCCAGGGCCCCTTCCCTTCTCCACAAAGTCTATCTCCCTATTCCCACCAGAGATGAATATATATATTAGATATACAACATATGGTCATATGGAATTCTGGATATATGTATATATTATATATTGTATATATATATCTCCAGAGTTACTCAGCCATGAGAAGGCTAAATTTGAAAATGACTGTAATTTGAGACCACAATAGTAGGTGTAATAAATAAGGTACAGAAAGTTTAGTATTTCATGATTCCTTTCTTTTTCTTTTTTTTCCTCTCATACTGGGGATTGAACTCAGATCTTGTCCTTGCCATGCAGGCACTTAAGCTGCTGAGCTATCTCCCTAGCCTGCATGATTTCTTTTTAAAGAGAAGCTCAAATTATAAATAAAGAGCAAAATAAAGGATGATAGGTAATATAATTTTCTTTACATTAAACTCAACACCCAGTAGCCTACCATCTTTAAGTGCGGTTCTACTATACCAAGCAAAACAAAGTAAATGTAATTCTTCTTTCAGGTGGCACTCTTTTCACTTCTTTTGCTTTTTCTCTAGACAAAGATGCATTGTTTGATCCATCCAAATATAAGTAGACTTGGCTCAAGGAAACAAAAAACAAAACAGATGATGTTGCGTTAATTATTCTCATACAATATTGTAAGTCAAATATCATGGCCATCAAGTCTTTATTTCTTTAGCTTAAATGTATTTATTTCATTGAGACTCTAAATAAGATTACTCTAGATAATTCATCCACATGAATACATTCTAGTAGATCCACGAACTTTCATGAATATCTGACTTAAACTTTGACATCAAGGATGAATATAATATCATTAATGTTTTAATCTTTTTTCTAAAGTTTAACAACTTTTTATCTAATTGTTTTCAGAAAAAAGTATCAGAAAGTCATGCAGTAGAATTTTCTCACTAGACATTGGTCAAAAGGACTCTGAATACAATCCCTAGAATTCACATCAGGTATCTCAATCTGCTGAAATTTACTTACATACAAATGGACCATAAAACAAAAAATTAGATTTTCCACCTAGTTCAATACATAATATGTGTCATACTTTAAGGCAAGAGGAGTGGTTTACCTGCAAGCTTTATTTTATTTTATTTTTTTTTATGTCTTTTTGAGACAGGGTCTCACTATGCAGTTCAGGATGGCCTTAAGCTCACTTTGTAGCTCAAGCTGGTCTTGAACTCACAACAATCCTCCTGCTTCAGCCTCCCAAGTGCTGGGATTACAGGCATGTGCCACCATGCCCGGCCCCTGCAAGCTTTAATGTGGACAATTTTCTGACTAACTGTAGAGACTATTAAAGCGTAAGCTTAATGGGAAAGTTGCAGTAATTTGAAACACCAGGTGATTTATAAGTGAAAGAGGAAAAGTCAGTTTTTCTCTAGACAAAGATACATTGTTCCAAACAATGTAGATATTGGCTCAAGGAAATAAAAGGCAAGGAAGACGATGTGTTAGTTTTTCTCATACTATATGTTAAGGACTCTGACTCCTTATACCCAAACAGTAAATATCAAAAGATATAGAAGCAGACTTTTGGATTGAAAGAGAAAATTCTCACTTGTTTTGTCTTGATCATACCCTTAAAATGTTATTTGATTGGGAATTCGGGGACTTCTTAGAATTCAAGAAATCTATTAATAGTGTGATTATTGAATTGAAGATGATAGATTTCAGAATAATTTTGAAAATAATTTTTATAGATATTTAATTGGAAATCTAAAAAGTATCAATAACATATTAACATGTAAATAAAACTTTTGATCTGTAGTATCGTGAACAAGACATAAATTAACTGGCTATATAAGAACAAAAGCAACATGATCACCCAATTTCTGTATTAAAATATTTTCCAGATTTTACTTAAGATGCATTTGCTGTGGTTGCACTGAACTTTTGTCTGGCAAAGAGAAAAATATTATAATTGTCATAAAATTCAGACTCAGTCAAGGATTCCATCTCTGCAACAGTTGAAAAACCTCTTTTCTGCAGCAGGCTGCACTTGAGCTAAGCACATGTTGAAGTCCTGCAGTGTCGCACAATTGTGGAAAGATATAAAAAAAGAACACAAATGTGACTACCTCTCTTCACTTGAGTATCTTGGTTTTATGGTCTTATCAAAAATAAAGGAAATTAAATTTTAGGAACTTATTTTAAAATGACCTGAAAGCTCATGGCTGACTCTCAATGAAGGAAATGACAATGGAACCACAGTGAACTCAGTGCATGATCTTGAACTCCTATTTTATTTGCAGATCAAAGTTTCTCACAAGATTACAAAATTAATAAAAGTAAATGGAACACAAGAAACACAAAGTCTAAAGAAAAGCATGAGTTCAAAGAAAATGCATTCATAAGACTATGCTTCTTTTTAAAGCCTTCAATGCTATATATTTGAATACCTCGCTACAGTGCATATAATCATAATTAATTACAAATGTTTTTAAAAATAATTTTATTGAGAAACAAATAGCAACGAGACAGTTTCAAAACCAATTACTAGCAACAGCAATACAGTTTCAATAATCAATACACTGCATATTGCTGTCACAGTGGTTAGTCATTATACAAGATGCAGACATGATATCCTGTCCACAAACACTATTAGAACAAATCTCTCTATTCATTGAATTAAGAGAATGCAGCTGAATATGTATCCTAACAATTTTGAATACACAAATATAAAATGATTGTTCTTTTGTATCACCCTTTTTGGTTTAGTTTTGTCAGAGAAGGGCATTCCATTGCCATTTAAATATTGTAGGTGTGTGAATTCAGCAAATATTCCAATATAGTCCAAAGGTCCATAATAGTATGGGGTTTTCCATTAGACTGGCAACATCAGAAGTTGTTGACTTAAGCCTTTTATAGCCCAGCATATTAATATGGCTTTACTTTTTATATGTAGTTAAATGTTTACTAATAAAACTAATTTTTTAAAAACCTACATTATTTATTTATTTATTTTGTGTGTGTGTGTGTGTTTTAGGGAAAGGTCTGCAGGGTGCTCAAGGTCTCGCTATTAGATCAGACTTGTTTGCAGCCTGTTTACAGCCTCCCAAGAGCTGGGATTACAGGCATGCACTGCCAAACCCAGTCTCTCCCTTTTTTTATATTAATTTTATTGAGAAAGAAGTAGCAATGAGATAGTTTCAAAACAGAATAGTACAACAGTTATAAGAATTATTACATTGCATATTGTTCTCTTTGTAGTAGTTATTCATAGCACAAGATGTAGACATGATATCTCTTCTAAACACTATTAGTTCAAAACTTTCTTCTCATTCAACTATAAGAAAGTAGCTGAATATCTCTGCTAATATATATATATATTCACTACAAAATGGTTCTTCATTTATATCCCCCTTTTTATTTACTTTTGTCAGAGTTGGGTATTCCATTGTCATTCATAGCAACTTCTGACATTGCCAGTCATTCAGATAACTCACTACTATTATAAACTACTGGACTATACTGCATTATTTTGCTAAATTCATGCCCAGTTTCAATTGCCCTCTCAGTGCACCCAGAGGCAGGTCAGCACAGCAGGCCCAGAGATCAAATCCCCAGCTCCTGCGCCTGCTTGCAGATGCTTTAATCTGCTGAGCTATTTGGCTGGCCCTTAAAAACCTAAATTATAGAGGAGATAAGCTGACCCAATTTTATGATAAAGCATAAAATAGGAGCTTAAAAACTGTGATTATACAAGAGGTGTTTGTCTATTTAAAACACATATAGCAGCTACTTATTTCTAGTAAATAGACCATTTTCAAGAAATGCTATTGAGTCAAACTCTTTGATTTTACCTTCACTTTAACGTGCAAGATGTTAGACTTACTCAAAAATTGTGAACCTGTAAACAGAATTATTCAGAGACTCTTGGGCATTAAGCCTACTTCTTGCCCTAGAAAGAGTATATGACATTATTTATTCTGTATGTGGATCAAAATGAAAGATGCTCTACAATACTCTGTAAATTCAAGGTATATATTTTTTAAATGTAAGTTTTCTGAGAATTGTGATGTACATATGTATCTCTCTCTCTCTGTTGGGAAAAGTTAATAGTGAGCCTCATGGCTGTGTCCTATCATACCACATCATGAGAAAACCTTCTTTGAATGCCCCACATGCTCTCTTTTGATGTCACTACTTTGCTAAAAATCAAACAAAGAAAAGCAAACAAACAAAAAGCTACTTTGCTTCTGTTGCATTCCATATCCCTGAACAAGCAAATTTGGAATTTAGAGCAGATGTGTGTATCTCCCCATTCTTTACCCTGTTGCAGAGAGCAGAATTTCACAAGGAATTTTCTTTCCTGTTGTGAGAATAGTAATTCATAACAGGCATATTTAATGTGCACTGTCATTTGGGGAAAAAATGAAGATGCTTAGGTTGTTTCTCTAATATGCTATGAGAAGTCACATAAAGGAATTCAAACTGGATGTCATTCTGTAGAAGGTCAAGATAATGAGCAGACTGAGGTGATGCTCTGACAGGAAACATTTGGGGAACTTGCTTACCAATCACAATGCAAAACCTACACAGAATGTTGCATAAAACACTCTCAAATATGAAAATCTTTATGAATGTTAAGGTTGGGGAGAGATTTTCATTCAGAAAAGAACTACAATGTACAAAAGAATGTTTGTAATGTCTGAAAAGCAGAATTAAAAGGATCTTTAAAACATTAAACCTTCATTTTTTTAAAGATCCTTTAAAAAATTAAATGTTCAAGGACCAGCCAAATAGCTCAGTGAATTAAAGCACCTGGAAGAAGTTGCAGGAGCCAGAGGTTCAATCCCCAGTCTTGCCGTGCCGGCCCCACCACCCAAGGCACACTGAGAGGGTAATTGAGACTGTGCAAGGTGGCACATGCCTGTAATCCCAGCTCTTGGGAGACTGAACACAGGAGAATCTGTAGGAGTCTGATCTATGTAGTGAGACCCTGAACACCCTGTAGACCCTTCCCTAAAACACACACACACAAAAAAAAAAAAAGAAAAGAAAAAGAAAGAAAGAAAAAGAAATTAAATCTTTAGTGGATTAAAGCACCTGCTTAGGCAGACACAGTGGCCAGGTTCAATCTCCAGTATGCCGTGCTGGCCCTGCCCATGGGGCGCTCTGAGATGGAGATTGAGACTGGGCATGGTAGCTCACTCCTGTAGTCCCAGCTCTTGGGAGGCTGAACACAGAAGGATCTTTATAAGTGCGATCTACATAGTGAGACCCTGTAGACCCTGTAGATGCTGTTCTACAATTAAAAAAAAAATGAAATCTGATAATGTGCTAACTTATAATTGTGGGCCATACATAAAATGCCTTCAGGGTTTCCTTAATCTCAATTTACCTGAGACTCATGGTGTTGAACACGTTTTCATATGCATATTGTCATACATAAATGTGTATATTATTCTTTAGTACAACACTCAATAGCAGTCATAATAGATGGGCCATATTTACAACTTAAAACATATTGATATTAGGTACAATGTTAATTCTAAGGAGGTTGCCTAATAACAAACCATCCTTAGAATTTTTAGATGAATATATGTGGAGGACAACCTGAGCAGCTCTCTTTTGAAAGAAGAGCGACTCTCTCCATTTTGACTGAGCCTGACCCTATTTCCTCATATTGTTATGTACAAACTGGCTAGGATTTCTCTTTATCCTTCAATTAGCCTTAAGCAATGGCTTGTCTTTATTGTTAAGCTTTTACTTAGATTTTCAATTTCACTCTCTGATGAATTATTAGAATTTTTATATCTTCCTGATTCAGCTTTGATAATTCATGGTTCTGTGAATCATTCAATCTCTTTTGTTTTCCATCCTATGTGAGTAAAGATTTTCAAAGTATTGATCTGAATTTCTATAGGCTTTGTAATGATTTTACCCATTTTGTTCCTTATTGCATGAATTTGAGTTTTCTCTTTTTTTTTTTTATAAGGGTGGCTAGGATTTTATGAGTTTTATTTATTCTTTGAAAGAACCAACTCTTACACTCATAAGTTCTTTGTATTATTTATTTAGTTTCAATTGTGTTAATTTCATTTCTAATCTTTATGATTTTCTCCTGTCTTTGTGTTTGACTGCCTCTTCTTTTCTAGCATCTTGAGGCACAAAATTAAGTTGTTTAGTTTTCATTATTTTGTTCTACTGATCTGAGAATGTACCACTATAAATTTTCCTATGATGATCATTTTAATTGAATCCCTCAGGTTTTGGTATATGGTATTTACATTTTTTGTTTAAGTGTACATAGTGTTTAGTTTCTTCTTCTTCTTCTTCTTCTTCTTCTTCTTCTTCTTCTTCTTCTTCTTCTTCTTCTTCTTCTTCTTCTTCTTCTTCTTCTTCTTCTTCTTCCTTCTTCTTCTTCTTTT
>PVKA01020245.1:0-40715 GCA_004027165.1 Ctenomys sociabilis | reverse complement strand
TCTTCTTTCCTTACTTCCTTCTTTCCTCTTTTGGTTTTCTTGAGACAGGGTCTCACTATGTAGTCCAGGCAGTCCTTATTCTCACCATGCATCCTAGGCTGGCCCTGAACTCAAGGAGACCCTCATGCTCTAGCCTCTTGAGAGCTGCAGCAGGTGTGCACCACCATGCCCAACTCAAACCTAGATGTTTCAAGCTAGCTGTAGTATCTTTTCACTAAGACCACATGCTTATGTGCTGATTGAACACGTAGTGTTATAGGCATGAAAAAGAAACAGTGTAAAGAAAATGCAAATAAATTGAAATAAAAAACAGTTTATGATGCTTATTGGCACTGATATTTTTATTTAAAATTCCCACAGAACAAAAAGTAATTTCTGTCTATAAATTTAGTTTTGTATTGTGTGTTAATCTGGGAACTCAGAGGTCTTTCATTTCTGTTGATTTTATCTAGTGTTTAAGTATGCTAATAAAATTTACTCTTTTATTCTCTGTGCTATATGACCTTCATTTTAACTGTTCAAATGGAAAGGTAAGGTATCATGAATTAGATGTATTATCCACAAAAGCAGTAATGTAGGTGACTGCCTTCTTACTGTTTAAAAATATGTTTTATGTAAAGTATTTATTTGTAATTTATGCATTTGTATTTAATTAGGATTCTAAATATAATAAAGGTGCATTAGAGCTACAGGTTGAGCATCTCTAGTCTGAAATGCTGAAATCCAAAATACTTCAAAAATCTGAAATTTTTTGAGCACCAACATAACAGCACAAGGGCACACGTGACCTCCTCTTTTTTTTGACAGATAAAACAAGGTGCACTAAAAATATTGCATAAAATTGCCTTCAGGAGATATGTATCAGGTATTTGCAAAATATAAATGTATTTCATGTTCAGACTTGAGTCTTATCCCTAAAATATTTCATTATTTGTATGGTATTCCAAAATCTAAAAAAAAGAAGAAATCCCCAGATTTGAAACACTTCTTGTTCCAAGCATTTGAATGAAAGCTTCTCAGCCTGAATGAAGCTCAGAAAAGGAGAATGCCAACAGTTCTGTGTTTACATATGTGAACGAACTACCTCTGATTCTTCCTGGAGCAAGACGTGCCTAAACAAGTGTATAAGTAGAGAAACAAATGATAGGTTAAATAATAATAGGCAACTTGGTTAGGTCCTGATATCGTAAGAGAATAGATGGTATCTTACTCAGAGCTTATTTTTATGTGCATTCATTACTCATGAAAATTACAAGAAATTCTCAAACTTGTAATACTTAGGAAAAGTGTGATTGCTTTTGGGTTCTCTCAAATTTGGTTTTAGAAGTAAGTTTTCATGTCTATATTTGGGGTTTTTTTTTGTATTATTTTACTTTTTAGCACTAGAGATTGAAACTAGGGTGTCACACATGTTAGGAAAGCATTCTACCATTGAGCTACATCGACAACCCTCAGAGAATGTTTTGTAAAATAACATACAGCACCTGCCTTTGGCATAACTCTTTCATCAACCGTAATGGAGAAAATTCTTGTAATGCAACCCCATCCATGAATGTATCTTTAACCCTTATTCCTTACAAAGTCACTGTCACTGTTCATTTATTGTCACTTGGAACCATCAACCTTGCCTCTTCCCTTTCCCCTCTGTAATGTGGCTTGGGTTGGATGGTCATCCCCACTCACTGAGTAGTCCTTTCTGAGATCTTCAGTGCCCATCGCTAATCCCTGATGCTGGCCTGGGTGTCTGGCATGGGTCATCTTTCTGAGGGCCTAATGTTCATGGTCCTTACAGGAGTAGAAGTAGAGCTGGACATCTGCTGAGATTATTCCTCCAGTATATCATGTAGCCAAGAGTAGAAGGTTGCCACACACTGGCACACAATGATGTGCTTTCAGATTATATATAGAAGCAAATAATTTGTTTCAAGAATTAGCTATAAATTTAGTGTTTCCTTACAAAAATTTTTTCCCTGTTATTTTAAGTATCTTTGTAAAAAAGAAAACAAAACTGATTATCATCAAAACTATTTGTAGGGCCCTCGGAGATGGCTCAGTGGAATAAGGGGTTCCCTGGCAACAGCCTGAGTTCAATTATTATAAGGGCCTGAGTTCAATCCCCAGTTCTTCCAAAAAAAAATCTGTTTGTGTTTCTTGTGGTAAGAGGTTATGTTAGCTTTAATTCCATGTCTGTTAGAAAATAAAACAAAAAGAGACCAGACCAAACCAATCAACATGATACTCTTACACACATGTATTAACTCTTTCTACAAGAGGGCTGTTAACAAGCGCAAGCCTCATCACCGTGCTCTTTTCCTTATCAGTAAAACTAATCCCTAACAGTAGCAATGTTTCCTTTAAAGGCATGGGAGCTGCCATAGCTGATCCTGGCCAGCTAGGTGTGTGGGGCAAAATGTGGCTCATGCTTTCTTCCTATCCTGAGCATTCTCCACTTGTCTGCTTGATGACCTCCAATTTTAACCCTTATTTCTTACAAAGTCACTGTTAATTTGTTGTCACTTGTTTATCATTATTTGTCCATAAAAATATGTTCAGTATAGGCTTCACAGGGTCTCACTACACAGATTGCACTGTAATCATCCTCCTGTTTTCTGCTTCCCAAGTGCTTGGATTACAGGCGCATATGCCACCACTCTCAGTCCAGCTTATAATTATTTGTCCTTCTGTTCCAGACTTACAGCTTTTTGAAGGCTGTGCCTTTATCTTTTGCATGACCACTGAATTTGGATGGTATTAAATTTATATGGAATAAATAATTTTGGAAGGTAATGAAAAGTGGGATCCAGCAGTTGATCGGGAATACTAAAACATGACATGACCATCAGACTCTGTGACATAAATTGTCTCATCTTTCCTCAAAAATATTAACTTCAGACTATGGAAGTTTGGACTATATATAGCTCTGGCATGTGTGAACAAATTTGACAGGGTCTCCATAATGTTCCTTCGCTCCTGCTGGCTAGAGGAAGGCTAAGTCAATGTTTTTCTCAACAGGACCAATTCATTTTCATTTGGTTTCTCACTTACCGACCTCTGAATAACCTGTTATAGGTTCAGTGACAGAGTTGAAGGAGGGAATTGTTGAGTCAGGCCGTCTCTCTTGGGTGCCATCATCCCAGGAGCGCTGCTTTATTCTAGGTCTGGTTCTTCGCTTTCCAAAGCCTTGACATTTCATTCAGTGCACAAACCATCATGTAACCAACTAATGTATTAATATCCTGGTCTATTAGTTTACAGTGAGCAATAAAACTGGCAAGCAGATGAGAAGTTCGTGTTAGCTGGATAAGTACGTCCTCACCTCCTTGGGAAAACATATGTTGGGAACTGATGTTGAAATCATTAGTTGCTTTAGTTGGTCTAGAAGAAGAGGAAGGGGCCATGCGACACTGAGAGATGGGAATCCCAGGCTATGCTTTGCTCTTACCACCAAGCTGCTGAGTTTGAGTGGGTGTTTGCGCTCAGGGTCTGGACTTTGTTTCTCCTGGGTGGAGACTGACTGAAAAGTCCTTGCCATTTGTGCCTGCTATTTACAAGATCTCTTCAGGCAGGAAAAAATAAAGCTGCATGGTTTCCAACTTTTGTAACATAATTACAGTGTGGTAAGGCTCTTGGTGCTTTGATAGCACTTTAATTTCAAATCCCTGCAGCTCTACAGTTTCTTGAACTCCTTGCTACACTTAGTCAATCTTATCTGTTATATGTTAACTATTACTAGTTTCATTCTCAGGCAGCGCTGTATTATTGATTGGGGGTTCCAGAATATGATTCTGGTGAATGTGGTGACATGGCTATTGGGCACTTGGCCACTGGCTGCCATACTCCTCGTAAATATTGCTTCCTAGTGATCTTTAGGCCGATTGTCAGTCTTGTACCAGTGCCTCTTAAAGACAAGAAAGGGTGTTCTCATCAGAAGCTCAGGAAATGAAACAAAACTGAAAATGTTGGAATGCAAGGTAAATATCATTTTGCATGTATCCTGTCTATTAGTTTATGATAACTTCTTTTTCTTTTTGATTGTAGGTCCTGGCTACAAAAGTTGGCAAACTATAGAACTCAGAGCTTCTGCTTCTCAGACATCAAGATGCATATTCAGAAGTTAGAAAGTCTGTTTAAATAAAACTTTGGCCATGCAGAATCCTGTCACTGAGAGGACAGTGTGGGCTGTGTTAGAACCTGAGAAGCCTCACTTTGGGAGGAGATGAAAGGAACAATAATGGTGCTTGTTCTTGTGTGGGTACCAGCTTCCTTCAGGAGCACAAGTGGCTATACCCCAGGCCAGTGGGAGTAGTTAATTTATCAGAATTTAACAGGAGTAATTGCACTCAAAGGGAATACACAAGAAAAAAAGAAAAGAAGAAGGAAGGAAGGAAAGAAGAGAGGAAGGAAAGAAGAAAGGAAGGAAGATGGAAGATGAAAGCCATAAAAGATGAAAGCCTCCCCCAAAATTGAAGAAAAACTAAAAAATGAGACTGAGCCAAAGTGTGAGGAAGAGCCAACTGCTAAGGAAACAGGAGGAACCAGAGGAGGAGGAGGAACCAGAGGAGGAGGAGGAACCACCTGGAGAAGAGGCAAAAGCAGAAGTAACAGCTAGAGAAAGGTTGATTCACTCTCTGGAGGAATTTAAAGAAGATATACACAGTAGACATTTCAGCAATTCCGGTGAGTTTATTTTTTTTATTTTTTATTTTTTTAATCTTTTTTCCTTTATTTTTATTTTATTAAAATACAAATGTCAATCAGACAGTTTCAAGACACCTTAGCCATACAGATTCGATGAATTAATACATTGCAAACTGTTTTCATAACATTTTGGTATTGTACAAGGTGCATACATGATATTATATTTACAGATATTATTTTAGCAGATATTTCTTATCAGTGAATTAAGAGTGTAGTTGCTTACTTATCTTATTTTTTTATACCTGAATTATATCAAAAATTCAATAATTATTTACCTAGTGGATGACCCTAGTACTAAAAGCCGAAATAATATCCTGTCCAACCACCATTAGTGCAGATCTTGCCCCTCATAGAATTATGTAGAAGCACAGCATTATCTATCCCAACTGTACTGTCTATACACACACATCATGATTTTTTCTTTCTACAATCCTTCCTTTGTCTACACCTGTCAAAAGCGGGCCGGTGAGTTTAGAGAAGCCAGTGAAATAGATGGGGTAAGGAGAGTAAGAAGCAAACTGATACTGATTTGTTGGAAGGTTGACTGAAACCATCCCCATTCCTACTTAATGTAGTTTCCTTTTGATTTTTGTGTTATTTGATATTAACATTGCCATATAGCTGTCTTTTTATTGGTATTTTCCTAACATATCTTTATTCATCTTACTACTTTAGCCTGTTATTTTTAGTGGTTTTAGAGTATCTTTTGTTATCTGCAGCTCACTGTTTGTTGTATTTTGAAACAATCTGTAAGTCTATCCTTTAAAATTTTTTAAAATTACATTGATTGTGGGGAGTTGGCAAGTGAACATAATGCGTATTAATTGCTTTTATGTCCCCTCTCCACCTTCTGTATTCTGGGGACACTGCTATTTGTAAAAAAGAAAGTTTTCTGGTATGATAAAAAATGAGGAAAAGATTACTACATCTGTCATGTATGAATATCATATTTTTAAAGGGAAAATACACTTGCATATTGCATATATACATATAAAAACTTCTGAAGGATGAAAGATCAAATTTACAGTCTTAGTGGTGGGATTATGAATTATTTTTCTTCTGCTTGTCTCTATTTTTATCATTTCTAATGTGAGCACACATTATTGTCATTAAAAATCAGAGATGTTTAGGGCTGATCTGATAACTCAGCAGACTAAAAGGCCTGCTTAGGCAGAGTGTAGGGGTTCGATCGCAGGTGTGCCGGGCCGGCCCCGCCCCGCTCCCTCCCCGCCCCCGCCCCTCCAGGGTGTGCTGAGAAGTCCATTGAGGCTGGGTGTGGTGGCTCGCACCTGTAATCCTAGGACTTGGGAGGCTGAAAACAGGAGAGTCACTATGAGTCCAGTCTGTGAAGCAAGACCCTGTAGACCCTGTCCTAAATACAGAAAAGAAAAAAAATAAATGTTTTATAAGTACAAAAAAGGAGAAGGAGGAGAAGGAGAAGGAGAAGGAGGAGAGGAAGAGGAAAAGGAAGAAGAAGAAAGAAGAAGGAAGAAGAAGAAGAAGAAGAAGAAGAAGAAGAAGAAGAAGAAGAAGGAGAGAGCAATGGTTAGAAAATAGGTATAAGGCATATGTGGTGAAAACAGAAATCTGCTGGGAGAAGAGGGTAGGGGCTGAGGGCTCTGGCTGGTCACTGTTTCTCTGTTGCTCGTGTTTTCCTTCTCATCGTAACTTGGCTTCCTGGTGGGCAGAGCAGAGCTTTCTCGAATGTGCTGAACTCCAGTCAGGACCCTCCACCAGGATCCCTCTCATGGTCAGCCAGTCAGAACAGAGGAAGAGATTTTTGTAGGAAATTCTCATTTTCTTAGGCAATTGCTTTCATAAGCATAGGAATGCAGAGTATTTTAGGCTCCTCAAAGGTAAATGTTCGGCAGATTGTCAGAGACACAAGCATGTTTTAATCGTTTTTCTTTTGGAATCTGGTTTATTTTCTGTAGTGACTCTGTCCCATAGACAAGTGGTGCTGGATGTTTGGAAACGGCAGATTGTTCCCTCCCTCCCTCCCTCCCTCCCTCCCTCCCTCCCTCCCTTCCTTCCTTCCTTCCTTCCTATGTCCATTCACTCATCTATCTCTGTTTAGTACTGTGCATTTCTGTGCAAGCAGTTTGCCCTCATATTGTGTATTTGTTAGCAAACATTAGCTTGGAAGGGAATTTAAAGCTTATTTGCTGTCATTCTTATCAAGTGACTGTATCTTGACAATAGACTCTTTGTCACATGAAATTCAGGCCTCTACAATTATGGGATTACATCCTTCTGACTTAATGGGTAATTCCTGTGCTAAACTGAGCCTAGATTTCCCCTGAGTCCCTTAGAAACCTCTTGTCTTGGCCTCATCTGGTTAAGGATGCTAAATAGGCATCGACTGCCTGCTTGCCCATCCTAATTTCTTAGACAGTTCCTCACCTGCTGAGTTAGGGGCCCATTCTAACCCAGCCTGGTGGCACACTAGGGTTTACATCACCACCAAAGGTGGGATCCAAACTAGATGATGCAGAAATCCAGAGGGTCCTCTATGCCTGCTTCAAGCACCTGTATTCTAATAAGAAGAAAGTTGCAGAAGAAATAGACAGATTCCTAGAAATGTGTGAATTACCAAAACTGAGTCAAGAAGATCTACAGATTCTAAATAGCCTAGTACCATGGAATGAAATATCATACAATGAAAGTGAAGATGTCATTAAAATCCTACAAAAGCTGGGATTAGAGGTTACATTTCACCCTGTTATTCTCCCCCTGGGTGTTTTTTTCTGGAAGAACTGTAAACATTATACTATAGCAATACATGTGCACCTGTGTTTATAGCAGCACATTTGTCACAGCCAAATCTTGGACACAATCCAAATATCCATCACCTGTGGAACTGATAACAAAAGAGATGGTATTTTTGTACAATGGAGTATTACTCAGCTTTAAAGAAAGATAAACTTGAGGTTTTGATAGATAAACAGATGCAGCAAGAGAGCATACGCAGAAGTGAAACAAATCAGACCCACATATATTAACATCATATTGTGTTGCTGGTGTAAGGACCTGAAAGAGCATATGAAATCTTAAAGGCACAATAGATACTATGAAAGAGAAATAATCTTTTCAATGGGAAGAAACAGTTGGGATGAGGGAAAGGAGCAAAAAAAGGGAAGGGAAAAAGAAATATTTACATTTACATACAGATAGGTTGGATAATTATACTTCTGATTTCTGCTGGTCTGTTGAAAGGAACAGTTATGCAAAACCTTTTTTTTTCTGTTTCCTTTTTGAGTTTTTTTATAACTGCTTTGGGCCAACTTTTCATGCTTACACATGGTAATCTGAGCAGCTAGTTTGAAGACAGCAATATGCAATATAATAACCATTGTTGAATTACTAATAACCTGTTTAGTAAAATTCTATATCATTTCAAATTTTTGGACTATTTTTATTCTCTTTAAAAGATGAAAAAAGAAAATGAAGTCAAAGAAGAAGAGGAGGAGGAGGAGAAGAAGAAGAAGATGAAGAAGAAGAAGAAGAAGAAGAAAGAAGAAGAAGAAGAAATTTTGAGAAGGCCTAGTGCTGCTACTTCTTATGCTCTTTAATGAATTCAAAGGGAAGCACTGCTCCCAGATCACTGCTGGAAGCAAGTATTATACCAATACAAAAACCAGAGAAGGACCCAACCAAGAAAGAGGACCACAGGTCAGTAATAGACACAGATGTAATAGACACAGATGCAAGTATCCTCAATAAGATGCTTGTGAACAAAAAGCAGCAATTCATTGATTATACACCATGACCAAGTGGTATTCATGCCAGGGATGTAGGGATGGTTCAACATACATAAACCAATAAATAAAATACACTATATGAACAAATTCCAGAACAAAAGCCATATGACAATTTCAATAGTTTCACAAGAAGTGTTTAACAAAGTTTAATAATGATTAAAAAACCCTACAGAAAATTGTAATAGATGGTCTTTATCTCAATCTGATAAAATCCATCTATGAGAAACCAACAACCAACATGCTAAATGGGCAAAAATGCTTTCACTCTAAAATCAGGAACAGGACAAGGATATCCATTATCAACATTTCTAGTCAGTATAGTTCTGGAAACATTAACCAGAGCAGCTAGACCAGGGGAGTGAATGAATGAAAAGAATAAGGCTAGAAAAGAAGAATTTAAATTATCATTACTTGCAGATGGCCTGATACTCTATATGGAAGACCCCAAAAACTTCTGGATTCAATAACCAAATTCAGTAACAGAGCAGGATACAAAATAAACACCCAAAAAGTCAATAGCCTCTCTATCCATAAATAACAAGCTCATGAAGAGAGAAATTAGGGAAATAACATCTTTCACAATAGTGTCCCCAAAAATGTAATAGCTAAGAATTGACCTAATGAAGAAAGTAAAAGATTGAAGATCTCCTTCATCTTCTATTGTCTGGGCAAACAAATTCTATGTAAATTTCCCACAACTTATATGATACAAATTCAAGTCTTATCAACACGCAATTCAGTTAGTTTGAAAGAAGTTATAGTCTTTCCAGGAATTGACATAGGTATTAGTGAGGCTGAGACCATTAACACATGGGCCCTTTCCTTAAGGAGATTACATATTAAAAACACTCTTTCTCCTTCTCTTTTTTTAGTTCTAATCTTTACTAAACATCTCACTAAGAACTTAATGCAGTATTTCAAAATATGGGCTTATTATAAAAAAAAAAAGATTTTTACCCCATTTCTATTAAGGCTTATAACTTTCTTGGTGCAAGCCACGGTCATGTTAACTTAAGAGTTACACTTCATTACTGCTTGACACTGAGCTTATTGTTGATTGTAACCCAAAGGCAGCTTTTTCTAATGTGCTTCTGGCATGGGATGGGATCTCTGTCATGTACTTGGAAAGCTAAATTTTGGATTCAATGTAGCTCTTAGTTGGTTGTCCTTGTAAAGTTTCACCCTGTTACGTCTAACTATTGGTCAAAACTGTCAAGATGATTTAAATCCACATCTTTTACCCAGGATACTAATATTTGGTCCACACAAAGTTGATGGCTGAGCTTTTAGGCGGTCAGACAAATAACTGACAAAAAAGTTCAACAGGCTGAATGTAGAGCTCACTATCTGCCACCAAAATCTAGGAAATATGGGAATCTTAACTTCCTGATTGCTGCAGTACCAGGACATGACGTGCTCTTGAATCCAACAGTATATCATGAAAAATCTCTTCCAACGTCTCCCTGAGGTCCTGAAATTCTATGTCTGACGCATTTCCTGGATATCACAACCCAGGGGGCCTGATGAAAACAGACAAGCATCAGACAAGTGCGACAACTACTTACTGACAACACTGTGTCTCCCTCAGGTCTACTTCATCGTTTAGGTTCTCACTGACTTAGAGAACAAATGACACCCATTGGAAGTGCTCACTTTGGTGGATTTTTTACAGGATTATCTAAACATCGTTGAGGTCACCACTGTCACAAGATACAGTGTCACTATCAGCTCCTCAGGCTCCCTCACATGGCTAGAGTTCTGTGTGCTCTTGACCCCAATTCCCAGGGAGTAATGAGTTCCCAACTGCCATGACACATCAGCTGCATTTTCTAAAATTTCATCTAAGTGGAATTATATGGTGTATGCTGTTTTGCATTCATTTTTTTTCATTCAATGTGAGAATTTTGAAATTAATCCATGTTGTTGCTCTCTTTGTAGCATGTTCCTCTTTATTGTTGAGTGGTTCTGTTGTAGGGCTATAACACATTTTGTTTATGCAATTCCTTGTCAGAGAACATTTGTTTCTAGTCTCTGTTATGAATAAAGCTGTTATGACTATTCTGGAACACATCTTGGTGTAGATATGTGTTTTTATTTTTGTTTGGTACCTGGACTGTTTCCTTTTTTTTTCTTCCTTTGAACCAAATTCTTCTTTCTTCAAATTAAGAAGAAATATCACCATGGCATAGATTTTAAAACCTGGTTTATGAAATATTTTGAAAATAGTGACCAAATTTACCCATGTCTAACTTTCTGTTTCATCTTGACATTCCTCAAAACACTGCATTTACAAGGTCTCTCAATTTATATAATATAGTTTATCCACACAGAGAATTTGTTTTATTTTAGCCAGCATGTTTGGAGATAAATATTATTAAGCCCTTAAAATGTGTGTCAAATTAAGTGATTTATGTCTAATAGTTTCCTGCTGAGAACAATCATACAAATGAGAGACTATTTTAAATTTTGTTTTTACAGATGAAGAAATAGACACAGAAAAAGTAATTTGCCTGGGAAGCTCAATTTTGAAGCTTTGTGTTTCTTTCAGAACCCAGGTTCAAACCATTTGGCAATATAGGATACATAGTGCTGTCTAATCAGAGAATCAGGCACACAATATGATGAAATTGTGTAAGAAAAAAGGATTACCCGGAGTCAGGAAAATGAACAATTTCTTCAAAGGGGTGATAGCTAAAGCAAGTTTTTAAAGGTGGGATGAATTGGACCTCCATACAGTTGGGAGGCAGAGGCAGACTGAGCCAAGGTCCAGGGGCAGGAATGACAGAGCCATCCGCTGCCCAGCACAGAGCTCTGTGCACTGGTGGGAGGCTTGGGGTGGGACACCCGAAATTGGGTGCGAGATAGGGAAGACCGGATGCCTCAGCATTTTGATTACCTGGTTAGATGACATTCTGGATGTGGTAGTGTGCACTGTGACCTCATATTTTTCATTAAACATTAAAAAATCATTTATTTATTTGGTACAGGGTCTCTCTATGCAGCTCAGACTCCTAGTAATCCTCCTGTCTCAATTTGATCAGTGCTGGGATTATGGGTGTATGCCACCATGCCTGGTTTCTGTGGCTGGCAGAGTGTGACAGTACTAGGGATTGAACCCAGGTCCTTGTGATTTCCAGGCAGATGCTAAGAAAGCTGAGCTGTCCTCTCCAACCACATTTTTCATTTTGAACTGCATCGATGTGGGTCTGTTCTTACTTCTGGCTAAGAGTTTTTGTATATTGTTTATATCATTCATTGATTCTTCATATTGTCTTTGTAGTCTTTTTGATTTCTGCTTTAATCTTTATGATTTTTCTCCTTATACTAGGTTAGGAGTATTCTTTCTTCTAGCTCCTTGAAGTACACTGTTAGTTTTTTTCTTTTTTAATTTGATTTTGCTGTGTTTTTCTATAGCAATTTCCTTTTAGAACTGCTTTCATCATGTCCCATAAGTTCTGGTCTGTTGTATTATTGTTTTTGGTGCACATGTGGTTTAAATACAAAATTGAACAACTTAAAAAACATCCATTTATAATTTTTATTTTATTTATTGAGGTACAATTAAGATATGGATATCAATGTACAGATTTTAAATGTATGGTGTGATGGATTTGAACAATACATGTATATAATTCTATCTCATGGGACATAGAACATTTGATCCTCCCAAGTTCTCTCTGCCCTTTTCAAGCAATCTTTTTCTTACTCTGATTTGATTTGAACCACCAGAGATTTGTTTCAGCTTCCCTAGGATGTTGCATAAATATGCAGCACGCAGTTACACAATATGAACTGTTTGGCGTCTGGTAACTTTCACTGGTCATAATGTCCTAGAAGCTCCTCCATGATTTTGTAGGGATCTGTGATTCCTTCTTTCTTCTTACTGAGAAGGGTTCTAGTGTATAAATATGTCACCATCATTTATTCATTTCCTGTTGATTTCGGTTGATCTCAGCTTTGGGTCAGGACAGTTGCTATGAATATTTTGGTGTGGGTCTGTTTTGTGGACATACAGTCGCACTCAGAACCTGGGAGAGCAATGACTGGATCTCATTGCTGGTTTGTTTGACTTTGTTTGGAAATTGGTTTTCAAAGTGCTAATATTTTAAATATATTTTAAGATTCTATAGTTCTGGGTATCTTGTTTGTAGAAAGCCTATCATAAGACTGGATTAAGATTATAATATTAACATCAGGCTTAAATGATATTCCCTGTGATGATAAGAACTGTGTGATTACAGATGGTTATTTTAGCATCTACACTATTTCCACCATAATTATGCTGTAAATTAGGGATGACCCTTGAGGCTCTTCCAGTCAGAATTTCAGTATTTAGAAGGTGAATATGAAACCCTCTAAGGTGTTCTTAAATCCCACCTAAGGGAAAAACATGCTGTAATGTCACATAAGTTAATAACTTTAAGGAGCCTCTAGGCCAGGCAGTGGAATTAAATGCTTAACAATAATTCAAAACTGGCTTACAGAAACTTAAAAATGTGAATCACTTAGTGAGGCTGAAATTATGCTCCTGACATATATGTGTGACACATGAGAGCACTTACCTGGGAATTTATTACCAGCTTCTGAGCAAACAAAGCCTGACCTACATTTGACTAAAGTCAGCTGTCTTTGGTTAATCCTATGGGCTTCTTTTTATTAATGTCACAATTGCTAATGTGGCATAACATTGTCATTACTGAATAGCACAGTGGGATGAGCTGCAGCTGTTATTTCTCTTTCTGAACCTTACTGAGTCATTAAATCTGAGTTTGGGGGAATCCATGTTGTAAAGATTATTCAAATTCTGATTGAGAAATAGGACTACTGGGAAATTGTACAAACATAAAGTAAAACTTTGAATCAATCTTTCCTTTTTTTTTTTTTTTTGCTAAGGCTTGAATGTTCAAAACTCTTCCTTATGTTTAATTTGAAATCTAGTGTCAGGGAAATAGAAGCTGAGTATAAGAAAATGAAAAAAACAGTACTAATTAGATGCTGTTTTTTTTCTGATGGGAAAGTGGTATATTATTACTGGAACACACTTCTTCCAAAGATTGTAACATTTCATTTGAAGAATCTTCATATCAATCTAACAAGGACATGCCTTTTTCCTAATGGGCAGAGAATAATTCATTTCTCTTTAATATCTGGGGAAATTTTTGTCGTATTACTTGTGGCTATTCTTCCCAGAAGTTTCTATTTTCCTTTACAATTCTTATTTTGCTTTTGATCACACACCATTAGTACTCTGTAAAGGATGTGATCTTGCAATTCCCAAACTGAGCCAAAGTGTCTTAGAGTGCCTTATAGAATGTTCAATACTTGATATAAGTGCAGAGATACTAAGTACTTCTTGAACACCACCTAAATTCCTAGGCTGCATTAGTTCAGGTTCTTCAATGGTTTGTACTGTGTTTCTTTCAATGTTGTCATGTATTTTTGAAGCTGCACTCTTAGCAGTTGCTGTAATAAATAGCAATTACCACATAAAGAAAACATGGAAAGAGAAGGGGTAGTGTTCAGTGTGATTCCAAAGTTTGAGAAGTTATGGGGTATAGAATGGTCCCACACATCCCAGTAAGTACTTGTAGCTATTTAAAGATCACAGAAAGATTTTGTCTTTCCATTTAGATGCACTTTTTAAAGTAGCTATGAAATAATTAGGGCAAAAAACCTCACAAAGTTGCATGGACCTAACTAGTTAGCTAATAGAACAGTTGTTAATTGTTTGATATGAGGGGACTGTGAAAAGATTATAGCTGGGCTAAGGATTATATGAAGTGAGAAACTTGAGAAATTCTTGGTATGATCTGATGACCAAGACAAATGATAACTGGTATGATTATTTCATTATACTTTCAAAGTTATCTTTAAAAACTGAGAGCTACAACAATCCGAGATTAGATTTCTTCTTTTAACATTTTGAAATTAAATCTATAGGTAAAAGTTAGATGTTCATAAGGATCACCTTCATCATAGGAAACTTGTACCTGTATATGATATAGCTTAGTTTTTTTTTTCTAATTCTCAGTCTGCTTCCTCCCTTCAATCCTTCTTCTCTTCCCTATTTAAAAAGATTTATTTTCATTTTTATCATTTTCCTCTTATTTTTTCCCTTTCTCTCTCCATTTGAAGAATTTCTTCCTATTTCACGATATCTATTATGCTTTTGGTTTCTTATTTACTTTTTAACTTTCAGACACAAGAGAGACAGTGTGATATTTACAGATGTCCAATCTGTTTCACTTAAGAGTGGGGTCTCATGTATATCCATTTAGCTACAAATATCTCAAATACATCCTTTTGTATGGTTGCATAATAGTCCATTGTATTAAGAAAAACACATCTTTTTTTATTCATCCATCAATTCATGGGCATTTGGACTGTTTCTAAAATTTAAAAACTGTGCTTCTATTATAAATTGTGCTCTATAAATATGAGTGTGCAATTAAAGCACCTGCAAGAGGTTCAATTCCCAGATCTGCTGTGCTGGCCCTGCTCCTGGGGCACCCTGAGATAGCAATTGAGACTGGGCTTGGTGGCTTGTGTCTGTAATCCCAGCTCTTTGGAGGCTATAAATAGTCGGATCACTATGAGTCTGAGCTAGTAGTGAGACTCTGAACACTCTGTAGGCCCTTCCTTAAAATACAAAAACAAACAAAAAAACCCCCCAAAAAACCAAACATGAGTGTGCATATATCACATTAAGTTCTTCTGGGAAGATACCAGAAAGGGGAACAGCTGGGTGAAATGGGACCTCTAGTCCTAGCTTTCTGAATGTGTCTCCACCCTAACTTCCATAATAGTTGCAGTGGACTACAGTTCTACCAACAGTGAAGAAGGATTCCTCTATCTCCATAGGCCCACAAGCATTTGTTATTGTTTCTTGATAACAGCCTTTCTCACTGAGGTCAGATAGAATCTCAGCATTGTTTTAACTTGCATCTCTCCAATGATCAGTGATGTTGAACACTTTTTTATTTACTTACTTTCCATTTGTACTTCCGTATCTGAGAAGTGTGTATTCTTTTCAGATGCCCATTTCTTGGCTGGGGTCTTTAAATTTGATGGGTCCGATATTTTTAAATGCTTTATGTGTTCCAGATATTAGTCCTTTGTCTAGAAGAACAACTGATAAAGATATTTTTTCCCTCTGTGGGTTGTATTTTCACTCTGTTCTTGATTTCTTTTGCTGTAAAAATGCTTTTTAATATGAAATCTCAGTTATTGATTCTTTGTAGTGCTACCTATTCCATCAGGGTTTTGTTGGAGAAGTTTTTGCCTATACCTAAAGACAGGGTGCTTCAAGGGTTCTACCTACTTTGTCTTCCAGAAAATTTAGTATTTCTGTTTTAATATTTAGATCTTTGATGCATTTTGATTTCACTTTAGTGCATGGCAGTAAACATGGTTCTAGTTTTAGTCTTTGGCATGTGGACTGCACTTTCCAGTGCCATTTATTTAATAGGCTGTCTTTCTTCCAGTAAACATATTTGGCCCCATGGTCAAAGATTAGGTGGCTAAATACATCTGGAGTTGTTTCTGCATCTTCTAATCTTTCTAAGCATCAAAATTCCAAGAATTTTAAATTCCTGGATATCTATTTGAATTTATTTCATGGGTTCCATTTGCTTCCTTCATTTCCTTTCATTGTTTACATTTTTTATACTCCTCTGCTTATTTTTATCTATATGTAGAATTTTGCTCAGCATGTCCTTTTTTATGATTGTCATATCTTTTTTTAACCTGGGAAATTGTGTCTGTTCTGATTTCCTCTATAGCTGCATCTACTGCTGTGATCATATTAAATTCAGTGGGTGCCTTCTAATTTCCTCTATTTTGTTGTCCCCTGAAATTTTCCTGGGTAGGCTGGGAGTATGGGATTCGATTTTGCATCTCATCATTTTCAATTTTTTAGTTTAATTTGTTTTCTGTGTTTTTGTTTGTATTTTTTGTTATGTTAGGTATCTTTATCATTGATAGCTTGGCTTCCCTAGGAAATATCCTCTGAGATGCCTTCTCAGTGTAGCTGGCTGTTGGTCTCCATTTCTATCTCAAGATCCTATGATCCCACTTTATTAGGGAAGAGGAGTTTTTTTCTTTAAACAAATCTATATCTGGTCATCTGAACACATAATTTGAAGACAGCTTCATGAAATACAGCAACCATTGTTGAATTCCTACTACTTTGCTTAGTGAAATCTTGTATCATTTCTAATGCTGTTTTTTTTTTCTATCACTGTTTTGTATTCTTTAAAAAAATTTCAATCAGTAAAAAAAAAAAATCTATCTTTTATATTATTTCCTCAGGCACAGATGTTCCTGGTTATCTGAACTGGTTGCTTCCATTGCTGTACTCAGTGTGGTCCTTGGATCAGAGGATCATTAGAAATGGAAACTTTTAGGTACCACCCCTGACCTGCTGAATCAGAGTCTGGTAGTGGCAGGACTCTGGGTGATTCACATGTTATGAAAATTTGAGAAGAACTGCTCCAGCATAACCAAACTCAGCTTTCCCCATTCCCTTTGAATACGTCTTGAAAAATGACTTCTCTGTGCCTTGTTTGTTTGGGGCCTTACTATCCAACGCCAGACCTTCCTGATGAATGAGTGCTTGATACGTTGATACGGGTTGAAATGTGGTGTCATTTACCAGGCAACCTAAGAACTTTTGAAAAGAGTTTTTTTTTTTTTTTTTTTTTTTTTTGTGGAACCAGGATTGAACTCAGGCCCTTATGCTTGCCAGGGAAGCAACTTATTCCACTGAGCCATCTCCTTGGCCCCTGGAAGAAGCTTTATATAAATATCTAACACAGGCTTTCAGAATATCCAGTTGTTATAAGTTGAACCTATCTCCTTTCATATTTATATATACAGAAGCCCTACACCCCTGTGACAGTTAAAGTGCATTGTCAACTTGATTGGATTGGGGATCCATGCAGGAAATTGTTATTTGGGATATGTCTAGGTGGGTCATAGAGTCATGACTTTAGGGTGTATATCTGATCTCTTGCATCTTTTTCTCTATCACTGTTCCCCTGCTCTGCAGCTTTATTGTGTTTTTCAATTTCCCTCACAGTGCTCCACCCTTCTCTCCAGGTGACCCAAGGCTGCTCTCAGCCCCCTGCCTTTAAACATATTCTTGGATTAGATCACTGAATGCTATTTAATGAGAAAATTTATACTAAGATATACACGACTAGTTCTAACAACACAATACTGTTCCTATTTGTACTTGCAATTCAAGAAGAGCAATTCTATGCCATTCAATAACAGAAAAGTAATGTAGCTTCAGATGTGTGCATGGTAAGGAGACATAATAATTTAAAGGAATGAAACCTTCTTTATGTTTCTCTTACTATCTTTCACAAGAGATTATCTAATCAAACAACACAAAATACAGTATTGCCTACTTACTTTTCCTGCTATTTCTGACCACGGTCTATCCTGAAAGAAAAAAAAAAATCTCACTGAAGTTTTGTAAGCATATGAACTTTGAAATATTGTAGTATTATTGAATGATTATTTTTGTCTTATGAATGTCTGCAATATTTCTCTGTAGAGCCATTCACCTTACTATCTTTTTTTTTTTTTTTTTTTTTTTTAATAGTTTTGAAGGTTAGTCTCACTATACACCCTGAGGTTAGTTTCCCTGTATGGAGCTAGGGGTCTGGATATCAAGCTTGAAAAGACGGGAGCATGAGGGGTTAGGAGTTGGGAAAGGCATATTTTACAACAGCAGAAGCTATGGCCTGGCAGAGTGTCTGCTCTCTATTTCAGAGTCAGTTGTTATCAGGCTGGGAAAGGAACTTGGGTCGCTTGGTTTCTGTTCTTCATTTTTTAAGCAGTGAAATTGATCATGTCAAACTTTTTTGGAATTCTTATTATATCCTGGGCACTGTTCTGTGATCCACATAGATGTCATCACTGTGTTAAGTATTCATATGATCTTACTTTGTATGTCTACCACATAGATAACCTCCTTTGCAGATATTAATACAGAACTAGGGTGCTTTTAGCATCTCTCGGTGACTGTGGTGACAAAGCTATTGAGAGGAACAGTATGAGAGGAAGGAGATTTCATTGTTTTAGTTGCATTTGTTCCCTTGTCATGTTCCTTGTGTGTGTGTAGCACGTGTAAGGAGAGCTATTGGGCAGTACTTTGCCCCAGCTGTGCTTCAGAGTGGGGGATCCCTGGGAAGTTTTCCAACTCCAGCCTGGGTCTGGGTACTGTCTTGATTCGGCCTTCCTGCAAAGCACATCACTTGCTCTTGGCCTTACATTTGCACTGTCATTGCGTGTCCTTTTGTGTGTGCTCCTACGAACCTCTGCTAGCTCCTGCCTCAGAGGGCTGCATCTCACGGCACTCCTGATGTAGTCATCAGCTGCTTCAGCTCTTGCACCTGCATTGGTGTCCTGACTCTCCTTGTGTGCTCTGCAGGGCTGTTGCCTGCCTAACAGCTCTGAGCCAGCTAGGTTCAGGCAACCCAGCAGACCTCTGTGCCTTGCACTAGGTACAACCACACCTCTCACGGTGTCTGAAACACTGACTTGGGGAGGAGGACTCCTTCCACGTTTCTCCTTCCTTAGATACTCTCTCTCAAGTCAACGTATCCTTAAGAGGTTTAAAAATATTCTTTTAGTTATTCTCCTATAGTGAATTAATATATTAAACTCACTGCATGGTATGTCTTTCAATTTTCCAGTCTTAACCACAGTAGTACAATTTCTGTCCTCCCCACAGAAATCCCTTTAATTGTATACTTTTCTTTAATCATGAGATTTATGTAAGGATTTTTTTTGTGTGTGTGATTCCAATCCATCAATTTGTCTATCTTATTGAGCTTAGAACATAGACAAGGTGATTTCTAATAATCAATTCAACAACACATCCCTTCATAAAATATTTTACTGAGTATATTTGTTATGGATTGAATTGAAATGTTCTCCAAAAGTTCAAGTGTTAAGGAATGAATTATGCCTTCTGGTGTTATTGGGAAGTGGTATAACTTTTAGGAGGCGGGAACTAGCAGAAGCACTTAAGCTCAGTGGCGACATTCTCTTTAAGGTGATAGTAACACCCAGGCCTTTACTTTGTTCCTTTTTGTTTTCTTCTGCCCCGGGCTAGAAAGAGATCTTTCTCTTTTTATATCCTTGCCATGATATCCCGCCCTCCCACAGACCCAAAAGCAGTGTGGCTAAGTAACCACAAACTAAAGCCTCTGAAAGCATGATTCCAAAGAAATCTTTCCTCCTTCTGAGCTCTATAGGTCAGGTAGTTTGTCATAGTGACAGAGAGCTAACAGCATTTTATGGAAGACACTATAGTACACAAGATGGATTAAGGTGATCTTTGCCTTGATAATCTCAGCCCTTTCAGGGAGGTAGATTTTTTTTTTTTTAAATAGAGTAAATATGATAACTACTACGAGGAAACAAGCCACACTCTCTATGAACACAATGAGCGAATAATTCTTTCTGTACGTGGGAGTTGGAGAAGCTGCATTTAAACTTGATCTGGAGAATTTACTCAACTATAAAATATGTAAACGTCTCTTCATATAGATAACTGTATCACTATTATGTGGTTATATAGATGACTATAGGTTAGGTTTCTAGAGAGCTTTCTTTATTAGAGAGGGAGGCTGTTAATGTGCTACTAAAGGCAAACACAAGACTGGGTGGAAAAACATCATCACTGTTTGCAGAGGCAGAAGCCAGGGCTATAGTTTTGGTCTGATGCAAGGAACTCACGGTGAGGGATCTTTTCTTACCACATGGCAGAAGAAAAAAAAAAAAGAAAGAAATACAGCAAGGGACTGGGTGTTATTATCCCTTTCAAGACAATGTCATCAAAACTCCATGAAGACCCTGGATACAGAATATATTTTGCGGAGCTACACATCTTTGTCTATAACTCAAGATTATCACACAGCTCCTGAGGTCTCCTGTAATTCTCAATTCTATGTGATTTAATTAACTTAATTCTGTGCATTTAAATAGCAGGTGCAGGATTTATGAGATTAAAATAATTTTAATTAGGAAGCATTCTGAATCTGACTTTTAAAAGAATGTAGGGTAATGTTTGACAAATCAGAGAAGACATCTTATTATGGCACATGCAAGAATGCTCCCTCAAGCTTCACATATCATAGGTGTCTTTGGGGAGGTGATGGCACCCCAGGGGAACTATACTCACTAGTGGATTAGGCCACTGAGTTTATAGCTAAATGTGCTGTTAGGGGTTGGGCTGGTGGGAAGAAGTGGGTCATGGCCTGGAAGGGTCCCCTTCCTGCCCCTTTCTTCTCTCTGCTCCTCATGAGATGAGCTTTTCTTTCTTCACCATGCTGATTCTACCCCGAGCAAGCCAAGCATGCAAGGACTGACCTTCGAGTCAAAATAAACAGCTCCCTTGAGCTGGCATTTTGTCCCAGTGTCAAGAAAAGTAACTCAGCCACACCTTAGAGATCTCACAAATACACATTTTTATCTGAGTGAGTTGAGACAGCCATTGTTAACTTTTATCCTCAAGAAATGTGTATAATTATGTGCTATTCGCTCTGTAATGGATGTATTTTTTTTCAGCAAATGATAATGTCTTCTCTGCCAACTGCACTGATATTTTGACACATCTCTAATTACTCTTGTGGCTACAGATGGATGTTGCTAAGGATCAACTAGTAAACGAGATCATCAGATCTTATATTTCAGACATTTTTCAGAGGTGAGGGAGAGAGGCTGACAAATAGATTCCTCAATTAATGTCATGGGTGAGGAGCTAAATGTGAGAAAATTTTGTGTGTTTATTTGCTAGTCCAGGGTAACTAAGAACTCTATAAGAATATTATATTTGAAATTATTTTATGTTAGCACATTGGATGACATAAATGGGCTTTTTAACATTATTCTATTTATAATAGGCAAATGTTATGACTGGGTAAACAATCTTTGGAGGGAATTTGTGTTAGCTGAAATTCTAGCTCCAGCATCAAACATTTTTGAAAGCTTTGAAAGTTTACTTAATTTATAGGTCTACAAAACATAGCTAGCAATAATGGTACCTACATTATAGGATTACAAGAGGGGACATACGTCATGAATTGCCATGGTGCCTGGGGGAAAGACTACTTAGTAAAAGTTAAAATTTATGGTAATTACCAGAACAAATATCTCTGTCTGGAAAACAATCTGGAGGGAGAGCTGGCCAAAGAATGTTTACAAATCTTGAATTCACAGCTTTCTAAATGTGGATCTCTGGCTTAGTCCTTCACATTCGGTAAATCCTGGTTTTTCTAATTTGTGTAATTAAGCTCATTCCTTCCATTGTAAAAATTGTAGTAAAACCAAAAGGAGAATGTGTGTGTGAGTTTACCTTGTGCATGCCATGGGTCAATAGAAGTTTAGAATGAAGCAGGATTCTTTAAACATTATTTTCTTTTTCTCTCCCATCCTATCAGACACAGGGCATTTTAGCTAAGATGTAGAGAGAAGCTGGAAACTTGTTGAGCATTATTGGCATGAGGTGTGATAGAAAAACACAGTAGATCCTCAAATTAAATAAAACTATATATTGCTTTATATAGGAAAAGACTGTCACTAATCCCTCCTCAAAATATTCTACCTTGCTTCAAACACACTTACACCGCAGTCCTTCCTGCTTTTTAAGTGGCTCTGGATATCCTTTCTTGAATGTCTTTAGTTGCACTGTCCCAGCTGCGTTGGTGTCCTGCAATCAATTAGAAACACTTACCTTGCACTTCAACTTTAGGGAGGAGCAGAAGTTGCACTGCCAGATCTGGTGACTAAAGTGGATGAGGACACACTGTCCTGTTTTTACACGCCTGCTTTTCCTATTGGATGGCACAGGGCAGCAGCATGCGCTGTAATTTTTTTTTACTGTACCTTATTTAGTCACAAAAGAGGACTTCCAGACCTCCTTCAGAAAACAGAATGATGGACACATGTGTTTGAAGTGGGGAAGTATTTTGAGGGGGATTCACTATAATGGATTTTTCACTGTACTACATTTTAAAACATGTAAACATTTATTGTATGATTTGATAACCTTGTGCATACATCTTCTCTTGATGCTCCCTTTGAAGCTTACTGGGCTGGGTCCACTTGTTCACTTCATTGCTACTATCATGGTCCCAGACACTATCAAAGTAGCTTGTTCTTTAGCACCCTGCTTCTACTCCCTACCCCTTCCAAGCCTCTAGTCCATGCCAACATTTCCATTCATTGTCTAGTGTTGCTTGCGTCTTCTGATTGCTTTCACTCATATTTAGAATAAAATTTAAACTTTTCACCACAATCCCTGCTTCTTCTTCGTTTTTTTTTTTTTTTTTTTGGTTCCTGTTTGCTGTTGCTTTTGTATCGCCCACTGATTGGTAGCCTCACGAGCTTTCTGATTTTCATCCTTCACTTGAGGCTTTGACCTAGTTGTCCTGCCTGCTTAGAATCTGATTCCTCCTGATGGGTTCCCCCTCTCTCTCCCACAGCTGGCTTTCTCTTGTCATCTTGTGTTCTCCTCAGAATGGTTTTTTCCATGTCCTATTTTAATTTTCCCCATAACTTTTATCACCATCTGATATTTTCTTTGAAGGTTAGCTTTAGAACAGTGTGTCCCTTTCTGTCTTATTTGAAGTTTTACTTTCAGGACTTAAAAAATTCCTAGCATATAATAGGTGCTTAAAAATGTCCATTAACTGAACATATAAAGCTAAGCTTTGAAAGGGACCAACATTAGCAAGGAAATAAATTTTCTTCTCCTTGTTTCCTTTCCCATTTTTCTCCCCTCTCTCTAAGCCCCCTTCACTTCTTGCTCCTTATTTTTCTTCTTCTGTTGCACTTAGAAGCCTTTAAAAGCCTTAAGCCCTCCCTCAGGATAGATCATCAAAGGCCTGAGTACATCGTCTTCATTTTCCCATCTCATGTAGCCTAGTATGATTCATTACTTCTAGTAGGACCTAGCTAGAATTTGATGATAGAACTGAGATCTGGAAAGAAATAAGAGGAGAAAAAGATGCTGAGCATACATTTGGCAGTACACTGCTACAGAATCGGGTCTGCAGTATTAGAATGCCTTTATCCAAACTGTTTCATCTTCACATGGTAAAATATAGGAAAGAGAACTGCTGTACACGCAGCAACATGAATGAACCTTAGTCATAAAGATGAGGAATAGAAGCAAAAGAAAACTGGATACTGTGTGATTCTGTCTGTAAGCTTGTGAGCAGACAAAACTAAACTATGTTGCTTAAAGTCAGAAAACTGATTATCTTTGAGAGGAGGCTCACTCCTGGGAGAGGCATGTGGGAGCCTTGTGGAATGTGGGCAATATTCTTCGCTTTGATTGGAGCGGAAGTCTAATGGTCACGCACAAATGTTTCCCCCTTTACATTAATACAGCCCCGTGAAATATTTTGTAAGGGGCAAAGTCAGAAAAAAGAAGACTAAGTAAAGAGATCATGGGGAGAAAGATAAGTGAAGTCATAAAATAAAGACGGATGAAAAGGACCATGAGGGCGAAAGAAGCAAGAGTGCAATCAGGCTGTGGAGGACCATTTAAGTCATATTGACCTGGACACCTCGGCCTTGAGATTTGCGAGCAGGTAAGAGAAGCTGGCAACAAATCTTCCCCTAAGACCTTCCCCTCTCATCCTCCCAAATCAAATAAGCCCCATAATGGGACACCATACTAATGCCCAGAGAAAACTTGAGAGGCTCCACATTGCTTGAAAGCCAAGAATTTAGTAGGAAAAACAAACTTAGGAAATGCTTAGCTCTAGATTTCTCTCTCTCTCTCTCTCTCTCTCTCTCTCTCTCTCTCTCTCTCTCTCTCTGATGTATTTAGTACAGGGTCTACAGGGTCTCACTGCACAGATCAGACTCATAGTGGTCCTTCCTGATCTTCAGCCGCCCAAGTGCTGGAATTACAGATGCGCACTACTATGCCCAGTCTCAATCGCTGTCTCAGCGTGCCCCGGGGTGGGGCTGGCACTGCAGACCAGGGATGGAACCCCCACCCCTGCATCTGCCTAAACAGTTGCTTCAATCCACTGAGCTACCTGGCCAGCCCTAGATTTTTAGGAAACAGAATAAACACGGACACAATCTGTGCAAAATTTATCTGCAGTGAACATGATAATGTGATGAGGCTGGCTGCCTTTTATTTATTTATTTTTAACAGGGGGACTTAAATCTTTCACACATAGTTTTCAGTGTACACAGTTCTCATGGCACAAAGTGATCATGGGAAAAGCCCTTATTACCTGACCCTCTTTCAGATAAAGGTACATATTTTTGTTTAGGTAAAAAGATGCAATGTCCTTCCCGACTATCCTGTTCCCCTGAAGTCTGTGTAGGGAAGGCTGTGGGAATCGGGTCAGTGGGCACAAGACATAGCATTCAGTGGCTTATACAACTGTGTAAATAGATGGGGTAGAAGCCAATGCCAGCAGACTGAGGCTTGGAGGATTTGCATTCTCTGTAAATTGTGGAGCAGATATTTATTCTTCGTTGAGGAAGGCTACTTTCCCTCTCTTTTGGCTCTGGATGCCCTCTCATCCAGATGATCAAGTGTTTCAAATAAAGTCTGTGTGGTCTGTTTTAGTTTTGAAGATGTGAGGGGGCATGGCCTAAAAGTCATTTCCTAACGTCAAGTCCTTTGCTTGCTTCTGCACGTGGAGTTCGCATTTCCATGAGTGTCTGTGGCTGGCATTTCAAAGACACCATGCTTGCAATTCTTTTTAGAGGACTCAAGGTTAGCTTAAAGAGTTGGCTTGAAAAGCACAGCTTGTTTCCTTATTTCAACAGAACAAAATAGCTCATCTAGTTAGTTTTGGCCTTCTATAGTCCCTGTGGGTTTCTTGTCTGGTTGCCTTTTTTTCCCCCTGACCATTCTTATGTGCAAGCCATGTTTTCCTTACCCTTTGCCCTGTCTTATCCAGCCTGTGCTTACAAATGGAGCTAAATTACCAAGAATAAGATAGCCTCTTTGGTTTTTGTGCTTCTTGCAATGGGGGAACTTAGGTTACTAGGAAGCACTGTATTTCTAGAGATACCTTGTGGCATCCTGCTGATGTTTACCAACCAGCCAGGCTCATGTTGGGCACCACCGTGCCAACACTGAGGAACCTGCTATAAGCCAGGCTCGCCAACTCTTGAGATGGCAAAGACAAAAATGAGTAAGAATCACGATTGTTTTAAAATATGGCTTCAATTTGATTACTGTCCCTTCAATCAAAAAACTAGGCCCCTTTGTTCCTTCTCCTGGAGTCTGGGTGGGTTTGATATTACTTGGACTCCTAGGGTGTGACAGACGCTGCTACGTGGCTGAAGAGGGAGATCTTAGAAGATTTGCCAGGCCATCTGGCTGCTTGGGCACATCTCTCTCTAAATGCTCCCATGGGTGCTCTCTCTTTCTCTGGACTCAGTTGTATGGCATGAGAAGACTGGAGAAGACATGGAGAGGCCACACCCAAGTGCTCTGCAAGAGGTTCTAGCTGAGCTCAACTTATTGCCAGGCATATGGAGGCAGAAGCCTCTGTTTAATTCTAATGTCCAGTGTTTGGAGCATGCCCTGGCTCCTTGCTGTTTCTAGTCACGGTCTCAGACAGAGTGGAGAAGAAACCAACTTTACCCCACTGCCCAGTGTGGACTCCTGACCTTTAGAATCATGAACAAGAATAAAGCAATTGTTGTTTATAGCTCAGTTTGGGCTCGTCTTATGTGCAATAATGATAAGTGGAGCAGAATGCCTTGCCCTTGGGTTTTGTGCTGTTTTGTCAGAGGGATTCTAAGTAGGGCTCTTTATGCCTCCGAGCTCACTTAGACTCAGCAAGGCCCTCTTATCCTACAGATTATGCTTTTTCACTAAGAAAAGACTTTGGGTCCAATGTTTTCTTTGATTTCTAGAGGCCTGGTGGGCCTGTCCCACATCCTATCCAGACTTTACTCTCCTGATAATACTCTTCAACACTCCCCTATCAATAGGCTGCTAGTTGGCATATTCCATTGATTTTAAAGTGAACTCAGATAAGACTTGATTTCAGCTATTCTCAGTATTAGGAGCAGTGCTTTTCATGTGGTTTTGTCTTGGTTACCTTTTACTCATCGCTGGGACAAATGCCCAACACTCAAAATGAAGGAAAGAAAGGTTTATTTAGCTTACAGTTAGTGGAGGTTTCAGACCATACTTGGCATGCTCCAAGGTAGAAAGTGGCAGTTCATGGTCGTGGACAATAACAGAGAATAGAGGAAGGAGCAGTGGTCACGGAATCTGTCAAGCCTCTCTCCCTTCCTTCCACTCTTACTGCGAAGACTGGAGCTCCTCTGAAGTAACACAGCTGCAAAGGTCAAGCTCCTCCAAAGTGGCAGGGCTCCAAAGTGGCACGATGAGGACTGAGACACCTCCAAAGAAGAGGGGCACAGGAGCCTTCAACTCCTTTGTATACTTTTTTTGTTCTGAGTCACTGTGGGGCAGGTCCTCCCGGTCCTAAGGTGGGACCCCTATGCCCCAGGTTTTGGAATGGAGAAGCCAATCCAGCCAAGCTTCCCACATCTCAAGTTGACACAATGCATCAACCACAATAGTGTTAAAAAAGCTTACTGGGGATGCCAGAAAGAAGAGCAAAGGGGAGATGACCAGGTATTGTGTAATGATATGTACATGTTACTTGATATGTCCACATCCTCCTCACCAAAGACTACGCCATCTTGTAGGCAGATGTTGAATAGAAAGACTTCTGGCTATGTAGTAGCAAGACCTCAGCACCCTTCTCACTGCCTTGGTTTCCTTCACCCGGACAAGTTTTTGGTGATGTATGTCACATGCTCGTCCTTGTTTTTTTTTTAATGTTAAATATGCTTTATTTGGTATTATACATATAACACGCTAGAATTCTTCTCAATAGGTAAAAGGCAGCACTTTTTAGATACAGAGAATTCTAATAAAATTGGCATAGTGAAGACCAAAACTATAGATGTAGCTTCCTTGTCTTCAACCATTCCCTTTAACAGATTAATAAACACAAATTGAAACAGGGGAATCTTGTCTGGTTTTGAGATAATGAAGGATTCTTCCAGTATTTAAACATATTCACATAACCAGTTATATAAATATAAATATAAAACCAATCTTCATTAGTTCTGAGATGACAACCTCAATCTTTGTGAAAAGTTGAACATTACTAATCAAGTCCAACCAACCATATATTTAGAAAGTGAAAGCAGTGATGGTATTTGCAAACTGAAATTACTATCAAAACATGAAAAAAAAATCTATTTAACTACAAGTCAATTTTACTTATTAAATCGCTCGTCTTTGTTAGACTGTGTCATATCCTGGTCTGGATCACTTATTTCTAGTCTATTTGTAAATACTGAAGTTGGTGTCACTGAAGAGGATTATCTACCAGGATGACCTCACTGCTGGTTTCTGATCTGGCTGGTCTCAGAACCTACAGTTTTGGACTGATCTCTAAGAAAACACTAGCAGGATGCCCATCTATCCAGGTCCCAGATCACCTTCCTTAGCTGAGCTCAGCTGTCTCCAGCCTAGCAGTTCCCCTGAATTTTCATGGCTCCTTCAAGTCCAGGCCCCAACCTTCCAAGTCCATTTCCTAAATTATTTTTAAACTAAGGTCCATATTTTTCTTTTCTAAGAGTTGCCCCTCCTAATATAGTGGACGATGATAATATTGCTATGGTTCACCTTGATTCTGTGGCTCCCAAGGGAAATTTCATCAGAGCTACGTATCTGTTAAACTCAAATTTAGTGTTGTTCAAGACAAGTTTCTGCAGTGATCAAAAGGTTTTTACATCTGTCTTCTCTAAGTGAGTTGTGGCCACTGAGCACTTCAAAATTTAATTTATTTACTTTGCTTTAAATTAAATCTTAATATCAATATGGTGCTGAACAGAACTGTTTGATTTTGCCAAGTCTTAGTAATAGTGTATTTATGAGATTAATAGCTTAGTCAAGGTGATCGACCCACCTGAGCTTCTTCCTAGTTGAGAAAGATATTGAGACCTTTTTTATTCTGAAGTCTTCATTTCCAAAGTTGAATGCAGTTCCTCAAATAAGATATACCTCTCTCCAGAGCTTGGAGTAATGCACAAAACCCAGTAATAACTTTACAAGATAAGAGCTTCAGCTCATGTCATTTCTACTTTGAGTTAGATACTTCAACAAGTGCTTAATTAAATACTGTATTTGTACATTTGTTAAACAAGTATTGACTACGGATTATATCCCTAGAAAGAGCTGTTTCAGGTAGTGGAGATGTAGCAGTGAATAAACAAATCTGTAAACAAATCAGTAAACAAATCTGTACCATCATGGAGGCACATTCAGTTGTTTTCTGCCTGGGTAGAAAGTGGATACCCCAATAACTCAGAAATCAGAAAATTTAAATAAAAAAGAAAGAAATCTTTAGGCCAAGGGAGAGAGGGGAAAAATATCAGGCGTTTTTTTTTTTTTTTTTTTTTTTTTAAATGGAGGTGGGCTAAGATGTCACTGTAGCACAGCAGAGGGCTGAGCAGCTCTCAGGGCAAGAACTTCTTTCTGGGGGAAGATGGCAGCAGGCCTTGAGGGGACGCAGCTGCTCATTTGCAAAGCATACGAAGAGTGCTGTTTGGCTGGGGAGGAGAGAGGAGACAGGGCAGCAAGAAATGAAGTCAGAGAGAAGGAGCAGGAGCTTAAACAAAATGCACCTTGTGAAGATTTACATTTTTGGTTTGAGTGGGAGAAGAAGGCTTGGAAGGATTTCAGCTGAAAAATGACAGGCTCTAACTCCTCCCATCACAGAACCATTCTAGCTGCAGTGCATAGGACAGACCATGAGAATGCAAGAACCAGGGGGAGGCTTAGTGAGAGGTAATAATCAGTAGGTGGTTTGCCTTGAGGCCAGAGTGGTACGGTAAGTGAATATAACAGCGTTCGGCACGGTTGAGGATTGGTCCTTACCAGCCTGCTTGTGGTGCTGATGTACCTGTGAACATAAGCTTTCTGCCTTATGTAGCTTGCTCTGAGTTAAAGGAAGGCATCCTGCTTGGGCAAACACTGAAATGGGGCAGGTGGCAGGGGTGTGATAGGAATATATAAGTGAATGTGTGTAGCCGGACTCGGCAAGTGGTTTTCTGATCCCTGCCTTTTACTCATTTTTCACTGTCTCATAGGAAAATGCTTTATTCTATGTAAATCGTTATGACCTTCTTTTATCATATGAAAGCTATACCTGGGAGAGAAAGAAATTCTTCACTATTCTCCTTATGTTCTATTATACTCTATTTTTTCTTCCTTGAGACAGGCTCTTGTTATCCAGTATAAGATGGACTTGAGCTGACTACATAGCCCAGACTATAATCTCTCAGGTCCAAAAAGAAAGGACAATAATTGGGAAAGAATTACTCAGTATAGCTAAAGAAGACATGGATAGAAAACTAGAGAAGAATAAAAAAAGATGGAAACACTGAATAAATAATACAGGAAAGAACTAGAATGCATGAAACAGATTCCCAAGAAATTAAGAACTCCATTAAAAGCTGGCAAAACCTCTTGAATAAAACTAAAGATAGACTTTCAGACCTCAAAGACTGTAGCGTGGCTAATGAATGTGAAACAAAAGATCTCTTAAAGCTAAAAAGGAATCAGGAAATAACAATTCAGCAGTTAAAACATGATGCAAAGAAAAATCATACAAGAGCAATAGGTATCAGTGAAGCAGTGGGATTTGCAGAAAGAGCAGAAAATTTTCCAAACATGAGAAATGAATCTGACATAAGTGAGGCATATAGAACTTCACACAGCCATAATCACAATAAATTTACACCTAGACACATAATCAAGATCTCAGAAACTTAGCAAAATAATATAATATTAAAAACTGCTAGAGAGAAGAAACAGATCACCTACAATGAAAAGCCCATCAGAATCACAGCAGATTTCTCAACACAGACTATCAAATCAAGAAGAGCTTTGAGTGAAGTATTTCAGGTCCTGAAAGAAAATAACTTCCAACCCAGATTGATATACCCTGCAAGACTATTTATCAAATTCATTGGTGAAATAAGATCCTTCTATGACAAAGAACAATTGAAGAAATTCATGACCACCAAACCAACCCTGCAAAGATCACTGACAGATTCTAGAAAGAGACAGAAGTGATTTCCACTTCAAGAACAACAGAAAGAGGCCACAGGAAATAACATGACAAAGATAGGCCAATGCATCTCAGGTATAACCATCAAAAAACAGCCTTAATTCACCAATCAAAAGAAACAGACTAGCACAGAGGATCAAGAAGCAAAATCCAACATATGCTGCATACACAAAGCACATTTAACTCAAAAGGAAATTCACAGACTAAAAGTCAAAGAATGTAAAACAATCTTCCATTCCATAGGAAATAATAAAGCAGGGGTAGCTCTCTTGGTTGCTGACTATATCAACTTCAAACCAAAAATCATCCAAAGAGATAAAGAATGTCACTACATAGTTGTTAAGGGAAAACTGCAGGGGGAAAAGATAACACTTATAAATATATATGCATCCAATATGCATCCAACCCTCCTACATAGGAAAAATTGTAACAGACATGAAAAGTCAAATGAGCAATAATACAATAGTAATGTGGGACTTTAATACAAAGAGATGAATCAGCTAAGAAAATAATCAGCAAAGAAATAAAAGAACTAAAGCAAACTTGTGAATAAACTGACCTGGTAGACCTTTACAGTGTTTTACCCAGCAACAACAAAATACACATTCTTCTCAGCTGCACACTGGCATTTTCCATAATAGACCATATACTAGCACACAGAGTCCTCTTATGTAAATGCAAAGAAACTGAAAATATCCCATACACAGTGCAATAAAACTGGAAATTATTGAGAAAAGAAAGTACAGAAACACCATAAACACATGGAAATTAAATAACAATCTCCTAAACATCCAGTGGATCACAGATGAAATTAAAGAAGAAATTAAAAAAAATTGTAATCAAATGAAAATGCAGATACAATTTACCAAAACCTGTGGGAGATAATTAAAGCTGTGTTAAGGGGAAAATTTATATCAGTAAATTCACACATTAGAAAAACAGAACAAGCCAAAATAAATGATTTTATGCTGCACCTCAAGCTCCTAGAAAAAGAAGAGCAAGAAGGCAGGAAATTATAATGATTAGAGCAGAATTAATGCATCGGAGAGAAAGAAAACAATACAAAGAATAAATGAATCAAAGAGCTGGTTCTTTGAAGGAATGAATAAAATTGATAAACCCCTAGCTAACCTGATAAAAAAGAAAGAAAAAAGGAAAGAAAAATCCAAATTTATGCAATAAAGAATGAAAGGGGTGAAATTACTACACATCCTAGAGATCAGCCATGATTCAGAAGATCATCAACACATATTTCCAAAATCCTTACTATCACAGGATAGTAAACATAGAGGAAACGGACAGTTTTCTAGATGCATATGAGATGACAAAGCTGAGTCAAGAAGACATACAAACTCTGAATAATCCAATAATGAGAAATGAAATTGAAAATGCAATAAAAAACTTACCAACAAAGAAAAGCACAGTTCCTGATGGATTCATAGAAGAATTCTACAAGAAATTTAGAGCAGATTTCATGCCAGCTTTTCTCAAGCTCTTCAGTAAAATTGAATGGGAAGCAATTCTCCCATTCAGAATCACAGCAGATTTCTCAACACAGACTATCAAATCAAGAAGAGCTTTGAGTGAAGTATTTCAGGTCCTGAAAGAAAATAACTTCCAACCCAGATTGATATACCCTGCAAGACTATTTATCAAATTCATTGGTGAAATAAGATCCTTCTATGACAAAGGATCTTTTTTTTCTGGAGGCAAGTATTAATCTGATTCCAAAATGGGAGAAAGATCCAATTAAATTTCTGGAGGCAAGTATTAATCTGATTCCAAAATGGGAGAAAGATCCAATTAAAAAAGAGAACTACAGGCCAATCTTGGTAATGAATACAACTGCAAACATCCTTAATAAAATGCTAGCAACCAAAATGCAACAAGAAGATTATACATCATGACCA
Source organism: Ctenomys sociabilis (assembly GCA_004027165.1). Lineage (NCBI taxonomy): Eukaryota > Metazoa > Chordata > Mammalia > Rodentia > Ctenomyidae > Ctenomys > Ctenomys sociabilis. The sequence continues at coordinate 8,180 of PVKA01020245.1, read as the reverse complement.
AGTGGGATTCATTTCAGGGATGCAGGGATGGTTCAACATATGCAAATCCATAAATGGAATGCACCACTTCAATATAGAACTAAGAACAAAAGCCACATGATCATCTCAGTAGATGCAGAAAAAGCTTTTGACAAAGTCCAACACTCATTTATGATAAAAACCCTACATAGAATTGGAATAGGTGGTCTATATCTCAACCTGATAAAAGTCATCTATGAGAAACAATCAACATCATACTAAATGATCAAAGACTGAAAACCTTCACATTACAATGAAGAACAAGACAAGGATGTCCACCATCTCTATTACTACTCAATATGGTTCTGGAAGCAGCTAGAGAAATTAGACAAGAGAGAGAAATAAAAGGAATAAAGGTTGGAAAAGAAGAAGCAAAAGTATCATTATTTGCAGATGAAATGATATTCTACATAAAGGACCCCAAAATCTCCACCATGAGATTTATGAGTCTTGTAGATTTTCTTTTTTTTTGAGGAACCAAAAATTTAACTCATGCCCTTGTGCTTGACAGGGAAGTGCTTATTCCACTGAGCTATCTCTCAGGCCCCTTGAGTCTTATAAATTTAATCACCAAATTGAGCGATGTAGTAGGATACAAAGTCAGCACCCAAAAATCAGCACCTTTTTATACACAATGAACACACAGAGAGAGAAATTAGGAAAACCATACCTTTCACAATAATTTCAAAAAGAAAAAGAAAGATATACTTAGGATTCAGTCTCATAAAAGACATAAAATATACACTGAAAATCACGGTACTTTGAGAAAAAAGATTGAAGAGGCTTTGAGAAAATGGAAAAACATTCCATGCTCCTGGATGAGAAGAACCAATGTTGTAAAAATGGCCATACTCCCAAATTTATTATGCAGATTCAATGCAATCCCAATTAAAATATCATTAGTATACCTCCAGAGCTAGACAAACATCCTTCATATTCATCTGAACCAGAAGAGACTCAGAATAAGAAAAGGAATCCTGGGAAACAAAGGAAATGCAGGAGGTATCATAATCCCTGACTTGGAAATTATGCTATAAAACTACTGAGATAAAATCAGTATGTTACTGGTATAGAGACAGACCTGAGGATCAGTGGAACAGATTAGAAAATGCAGACACAACTGCAAACACACTCAGCAACCTTATCTTGGATAGAAGTGCCAAACATATTCAATGGAAGAAAGATAGCCTCTTTAATAAATGGTGCTGGAAAAACTGGCTTTCCACCTGCTGTGGTCTAAAAGTAGACCCATGCCTATCACCATGCATAAAGCTACAGTCAAAATGGATCAAAAATTTTAATATTAAAATAGAAACACTAGGGCTGGGGAGATGGCTCAGTGGAATAAGTGCTTCCCTGGCATGCACAAGGGCCTGAGTTCAATCCCCGGTTCTGCTAAAAAAAAAAAAAAAAAGTAAATAAATAATAATAATAAAAATAGAAACACTAAGTCTTCTGGAGGAAAATATAGGTGGGAATCTTAAACACATAGGGGTAGATAGAGAGCTTATGAACAAAAACCAAACCACACAGGAAATACGTCAAAGAAGTAACTGGGATCTCATCCTTTTGAAAAGTTTCTGCACTTCAAATGAATCTCCAACAGAGTAAAAAGGAAACCCTCAAACTGGAAATAAATTATAGCTGAGTATCCCTCTCATAAAGGCATTCTCTCTAGAATGTATAAAGAATTAAAAACATCAGACCCCCAAATTCAAAGATCCAATTAAAAAAATGGACATCTGAGATGAATATACTTCCCTAATGAAGAAATATAAATGGTAAGAAAATATATGAAAAAATGTTCAGCATCATTGACCATTTGAGAAATGCAAAGTAAAACAACACTGGGATTCCATCTCACCCCAGAGAAGAAGTCAGTCAATGGGCTGGGGCGATAGCTTAGCAGAATAAGTACCTGCCTAGCAAGTCCAAGGTCCTGAGTTCAATCCCTGGTACCACAAAACAAAATAAAAAAAGAAGTCGGCCAATAACAAGTGTTGGGGGGGGGGGCTGTGGAGAAAAAGCAAATATTCTTCACTGTTGGTGGGAGTGTAGACTCGTACAACCACTATGGAAATCAGTGTGCAGATTCCTTCAATAGCCAGGATCGGATATTCCATTCAAGCTATCTCCTCCTATCCTGGGTATTTTTTTCAGACCTGAAAACTTCATACCACAGTGATATATGTGCACCCATGTTTATAGCAGCACAATTTGTCATAGCTAAATCCTGGAAACAATGGAGATGCCCATCAAGTGAAGAATGGAAAAAGAGGATGTGGCATTTTTACACAGTAGAGTATTATTCAGCTATAAAACAGGATAACGTTGAGTCTTTTGTTGGTAAATGGATTCAACTAGAGAGCACACTCTTCAGTGAAATAAGTCAGACCCACGTGTGTAAACATCATATTGTCTCCCTAGTGTGGAAGCTTGAAAGAGAAGAGTGAAATTTGAAGGTCACAATAGATACTGGGTAAAGAGGATGAATTCATTCAAAAGGAAACAATCACTGAGTGGGGAAGGACAGGAGATGGAGTAAGGGGAAAGAGCTATATGGAGGAGCTTCATCCTGGTTCCTCAGGGCCTGTATTGAACAGAGCCCCAGACACTGGGAACTAAATAGGTTGCATAAATGAGAAATCAACTTGATGCTGTCATTCCACCGAAGATCCACATGGCTTTTTACTGCAGTATTGTTTGGACAACTGTACTGTGCATTTCTGGTGGTCTGTGGAAAGCAGCGGTTAATGCTTAATTTGTTTTGTCTCCTTTTTAATCGTTTTTACTTTTTTTCTTCTTAATTTTCTTATATGTTTCTTTCCCCTTCCAATTTTACATGCATATGTATGGTAATATGAATAACTGGTTGGAAGACACCACTATGCCTTACAGCAAATGCTGTGAAATTCGTATTACTTTGTTAAGTGAAATTCTGTATCCCTTATAATTATTTGTTTTAATTATCATTTGCACTCTTTAAAAAGAAAAAAAAAACAAAATTGAGAAAAATAAAATATTTCAATTGTTTCTAGTGACTCCAACAACAAAGAGATATGGCTATTTTTTTTTTTTCACATGAATGTCACCATGGCTACCACAGTTCTGTGAGAAATGTAGTAGCACCTAGTATAATGCTGATATCTTTAGTTCTGATTTCATACTGGCCTTAGAAGTGATCCCCAAGAATTTGAAGTGGATGACACATTAGGAATTGGTAATCTACTTTTTCAAGGACTACACTCAGATGTCGTTGTATGTAACTCTCACATTAATAGTTCAGTGAGAATGAATTAATGCATTGTTCAAAATCTCAAGATGAAGTTTTGAAAAGAAGATTCTAGCTGGCAAATCAATAAAATTGTGGTGTATGAATAAATTTAAAATAACTTAAAAGATGCTATGTTTTTGTTGTAATTCTCTGCCTTGTCCTACCTTTTTGGAACTTAATCTTGCTTCTTCACTTACAAGTTGTGTTCTCGGATGACTCAGTCAACTACTTTAAATCCTCATTTCTTACTTTGTACAATAGGGATAATAATAGCTGGAATTATTGTAATTAGAATTCTAGCTATAATTAAATGGGATAGTTAGGCAGAGATATTGACGTTCACCAAACTTTCTGTTCTCATAGTCCTCAAACGTATTTGCATTTGGGTGCCTCGTGTAACGGGATCTTCTCACAAAGTATGAAAGCATTATGTGTCACACCTGGGAAGAAGCATTCAATGGTTACCAAGTCATTGTTGAATCTCTTGCATCCCCTTCAGTGACAACCGAGAAGGTAGCATGTTTGCAGCAGGACAGGTGTAAGATGGTGGAGCTTCATCCTGGTTCCTGAGGGCCTGTACTGAACACTGGGAACTACATAGGTTGCATAAATGCGAAATCAACTTGATGATGTCATGCCACTGAAGATTCATATGGCTTTTTACTGCAGTATAGTGTCAGACTATTGCAAATACTATCTATGTCTATGAAGTAGGGTATTGTTATGATAAAAACCTAAAACATTTTTATTTACGTCACAATGGAGCAAAAAGCAATGATGACTGTAATATTAGAGGCAGAAGAATGGAAATTCATATTATATAGTGACAAAATGTTTTCTTTCATGGTTTAAACTTTTTAAAAGAAATGTTATTTAAAAAAAGAGTTCCAAGACATTTAATATAATGCTTAGCAGTTAATGATTGTTATGGAAATGGATGAGGTGGGAAGTAGAATTATAAAGAGGCTAAAATCCAAAAGGATTCGTTGTTGGTTTTTCTTTTTAAAAAAACCAGGCGACTTGTCACATCAAGAAAGTGCGCACAGCTGCAGCGGGTGCATCCTTAATCCCCTTCGGAGTCTGTCCCCCCTCCGCATGGGGACGGAGCCGCTCACGGAGGACAGTAGCATGCCTTCAGTGGGCTTCTTGGGGTTCTCTTCCAGGTCTGTCTTGATTGCTCCAGATTTGGACAGTTTCCACTTCAACTCATCTCTTGTCAGGTTCATGCCCCCGAACAACAGAGGATGACGAACTGAGTCTTGATGTCACCTTCAAGGTAGACGAATACTGTAGGCAGATTCCAATCGGGATAGTTGGGTATGCAGGTTGTTGAAATGGCCTTGATAAATTTCACCTCAGGAAACTTCCTGGCTAGTCCGCTGAAGTGCTGATTGATCAGGGCACAGAGGGAAATCGAAAAGGTGCAAGACCACCCACAAGCCCTCACCGGCTTTGGTAACTTCCTGAACATAGTCCTTTCCGGAGATTTCCAAAACGTCTTCAAATTTATTCTTCAGTTGAACTTCTTTCCACTCAGCCAGTCTTTGCTGCCTGTACATCTCAACACACCAGTCATCTTTCTCATTGAATTCATCTTCATTATCATCTAGCTCCTCCAAAGTCGTATCTTCATATGTTTTCACTGACTGTGGCAGGATCCTCTGTTTGTCCTCTTCCGCCTCCTTTTCCAGTTCTTTCAGGCTTTCCTTGGAGGGCAGGATGTCCTTTTTGTGTAAAGTGTCATTGCACTCAGTGTCTTATTGGGGTCCTGCAACTTGGCTTTTGATCACTTGAGAATCGACACTCTGGCCCCTTTTGTGTATGCACGCGCAGCCCTGACAAAGTGTTTGGTAATGCTATAATTTGAGAAGCAGATTATATTCAAATGAATGTTCAGTTTAAAGGGAAAAATCTGGAAAATGATGTTTTCTAAGAATGTGCTTTACTAAAATTCATAGATGAGGATGTTAGTCTATAAAGTTATTGAGACTCAAATAGAAAGAGGTCTGAAACTTTTATTCTCTTCAAAATATTTCTCCCAAGTTGTCTTCAGTGATTTGGTGTTGTTTTATTTTCCCATTTCTGGGACAAAATAGTGACATCCATCATTTATAAAGTGAGTTTTAATTATTATATCCAGTGTCCAAAGCAGAAATGGTGTGGGAGAAGGCACTGGTGGAGGAAAACTGCTTAACCCACAGAAGCCAGAAAGCTGAGAGAGCAAGAAAGGTGAGGGAGATGGAGAGGGAGGGAGAGGAGAGGGTGAAGGAGAGATGGAGGGAGAGTGGGAGTGGGATCAGGAGAGGGAGGGAGAGAGAGGGGGAGTGAGAGGGGGAGGCAGAATCAGAGAGACAAAGAGAGAACGGGGAGGGAAGGAGATGTGAAGGGGAAGGGAGGAAGAGATGAGAGAGAGGGAGACCCCAAAGACACACTGCTAGTGCATGCCTCTCCCAGCGAGGCTTCACATCCTACCAGCAGATTTTGCTATGAACGCATCAAAGGACAAAGATGATGACTGTAGCACCCTTACACCCTAATCACTTTTCAGAAGTCGCAGCTCTGAACGTACGAGACTATTTATTTATTTACTTATTTTATTGAAGAACAAATAGCAATGAGACAGTTTCAAGACAAATCAATAGGACAGATGCAATAAATTAATACACTGCAAACTGTTTTCGTAATGTTTTGGTATCATACAAGGTGCAAACATGATACTTACAGGCATTATTATAGCAGATGTCTCTAATCAGTGAATTAAGAGAGTGTAGCTGTTTACTTATTTTTTTTATAGCTGAACTATATCACAGATTCAAACATTAATACTTTCTGCCTTGTTATCTTCCTAGTGGTTGTCCACAGTACTAGCAGCCGACATAATATCTTGTCCAACCACTGTTAGTGCCACATGAGACTTTTGGGGGTATCTTAAAATTTAGACCGCAGCTACTGCTCATCTCTGGAAGTTCTTTAACCACTTTTTGAGTTATAGCCTATCGCGCTTGTTGTGCCCTCTGATTATTAGAAAATTCAGAGTCCGGAGGGAGGCTGAAAACAGGAGGATCACTATGAGTCTGAGGTACACCTGTACCACATACATAAAAATTAAAAAAAAAAGAAAGAAGAGAAAAATCTCTGCATATTGAGGTGGGGTTTGCCTTTGTGTATCTCCTCCCACTTTACGTCTCACTTCCTGTGCCATGGGGCCATATGGAGGTGGACTGATATTTCTAACTTGTTTTCTGATGGTAGTGATCATGTAGCATGTGCACACCCACATGCCCGTCAACAATTTCTGTTAGCTATTCCTCCTCCCATCCTCTCTTTCCTCATTCTTCTACTAAGGATATCTTCCTTTCAATGTTTTATGTAGAGTGGATATAATTTACAGTGTCCTGTTCTCTGCCCTTCACCCTTCACCTGGTAGCTGGGTATCCAGAGACGGTAAATTATAATCCCCACTGCCAAGACTTAGGGGATTGATTCACAGATGAATATGTGCCCCAGATTGAGCATTCTGCAGTTTTTTACTATAGGTTAAATTTAGAGTACTGTACATGAGAGATGTTTGCTGTCCTCTGGGAACACTAGGACTACAAATGTGCATAGCTACGTCTTACTCCATGCATGCTGCTACACGAAAATATCACAGATTGGTCAGTTTATGAACAACAGAACCTTATTTCTTACAGGTGTGGAGGCTATGAAGTTCAGGACCAAAGACACCAGCAGGCTTGTGTCTGGTGCAGTCTGCTTCCTCATTCCTGTAGAGCTATCTTCTCACGGTGGTGTTGTGTCAATCATTTAGCACGTAGGAAGCGCAGGCCTCACTCGGGACCCTCTCTTCTACGGATACTAATCCTGTTTATGTGGAATTTGTCTTCGTGTCTTAATTACCTGTCACAGCGCTATCTTCTGATGCCATCACATCGATGGTAAGGATTCACCATCTGAATTTAGGGGGCACAATATTTAGGCTATAGCAAGACATCTCCTTCCACCGACAAGCTCAGCCACACATGGCAAGAAAATCTATTATCAAGACATAATTCACAGTGGAGAAAAGAAAGGCAAAGGGAGAGAAAGGAAAACATTTGATTGATTCCCTATAAACCTCTTTCATCTTTGACTCCTTTAGTAATGAAAAAAAAGTTTGTATTCATTTGAGTTAATTGTCTATCACTTATACTAGGAGGGTCTGGACTGATCTCTTAAATTGTGCTGGAGATTATGTCTGGAACAGCCCACATGTGATATCGTGGTTTCAGTGCTCCTGACTACTTGAATTTTTATGTCTCTTTTGTACATCATTATTCAGAGAATTTAAAACATGTTTTTAGTCCACTGTTGTGACTTGCTTTGTAATTTTATTTTTCCAAGAAATTTAAGTTATTCTGCACTTTATAACACATCACCATACATATTCATTTTCTCTTTTTTAATATTTTATTTTATTGAGAAACAAATAGCAATGAGACAGTCTCTAAATTGATTAATAGGACAGTTTCAATAGTTAATACATTGTACATTGTTATCTTCTTAGTGGTTATTCATAGTATAAGAAGCAGACAGGATATCCTGTCCAAACACTATTAGTACAAATCTTTCTTCTCATTGAATGAAGTGAAAGTAGCCGCATATCTATCCTAACTATTCTGTATATGCAGATACAAAATGGTCCTTCCTTTGTAGCCCCTTTTTCTATTTAGTCCTGTCAGAGATGGGGTATTCCACTGGCATCTAAATACTACAAGTGAGTGAATTCAGCAAAAGACTACAACACAGTCCAGCAGCCCACAGTAGTAGTGGGTTATCCACAGAAGTTGTTGTCTTGAGCCTTTCACAGCTCAGCATATTTTTTTTTTTTTTTTTTTTTTTTTTTTTTTTT